>SNQN01000856.1:46907-57149 GCA_008642245.1 Bassia scoparia | reverse complement strand
CCCCCCCGAAGTCGAACCCAACCAAAATTCAAAGCCCAAAATATTCAAAATCCCTAATTTCAACTCTCAATTTTTTTCACAAACCCTCGAATTGGTTGCGAAGGTGGTTGGGTGGTTGAAGAGGAGGACATGTTAGATTGATTTAGGGAAAATTAATCTAGGTTAAGCTAAATTAAATGTTTGGTTATGTTGTGGACAAATTTTTCTGCAGGGTATATTGTGGAAAATGCAAAACTTCAAGGATGAATCTCAAATTAAGTTTTAGGGATATATCAAGTATAAAATCTTATACTTCGTATGAGACTCAATAGTTAATAAGTAAAAGCTCATGTAGCTATGGATAGAAATATCCTTTGGATCACCCGCTCCACTAGGGATGTTCAAAAAAACTGTCCCGATAATCCGATTCGAGATTTCGAATATCTGAACCGACTTTTATACTTTCGGATATTCGAAAATTTTCGAAACAAATTTGAATCACAATTTTTGAATTTTCGGATATGCGAAATATCCATTTTTAATAAACAAAGAATAAAAAAAATTGGGCACTTGTAGACATCAGACTTGGGCTTTAGTCCAACTTCTAGAGTTTAAGTGAGAACTCATAATTCTCGCAGTCACATACTCTCTCTGTCTCTCCAAAGGAAGAATCCTTATCCTCCCAATTCCCTCTAAGACTACAACAGTGGCGCAACCACCACAAACCACCATAACCACCACAGTTGCCATCTACGCACACCTATCAGTCGACACCGCAGCCTACACTCGCCATCGCATCCTGCGGCTAAGCTCAGTCCACCGCGAGTTATCTCGGTTTAGTAAGCGATAAAAATCACAGATTTGGCTTTCTTGGACACCAACTCTCACTACTACAAAAAACACCTAACACACCACCCCTAATGCGTCGCACGTGTAAAATATGCGACGCATAAAGCTATCGCGTCGCTTCTTTTGATAATGTTGGACGCGATAGAGTTGAGAATAATTTTGAGAGAACCTATYGYGTCGCCTTTTAGGTAATAGGCGACGCATAAAGTTTTTGCGTCGCATCTTATATAAGAGGCGATGCATTAGGTATAACCTATCGCGTCGCCTCTAAAATAATACGTGACACGTTAGATATCTAAACCTATCGCGTCGCCTCTTATGTAATATTGATCACGTATAGCACATAACCTATCGCGTCGCCTCTAAAATAAATATATGCACACGTTACCGATATGTTAACCTATCGCTCGCTCGCTTAATGTAATATCATTCGCTCGTTTAGACGTTAACCTATCGCGTCGCACTAAAGTAATAATATGACAGCTACTTTAGACTATTTAACCTATCGTATCGTCTCTTAATTAGTAATATATTGACCGTTAATTTACCGTAACTATCGACGTCGCCTTCTAAAAATAAATATACACGTTCATATATAGTTAAACCTATCGCGTCTCCTCTAGATGTAAATATATAATGACAACGTTAGATTATAAACCTATCACGTCGCCTCTACCTTAATATATGATTGCGTTAGGTGTTATTTAACTCTATCGCGTCAGCACTCTGAACTGTAATATATGAACACATTAAGTTGTTCTATTTACCTATCAAAGCGTCGCGCTTCTAATGTAATAATGCACGTAACACATAAACTATCTCACCCATTCATAAATGTGACGCAAAAACGCTTCCCACTCGTATCGTCGCCATCTTAATGAATATATATGAGACGTTATTTATTAATATGAAAAATCACTATCGCATCGCCTTTTAATTGTAATTATATGACGCGATGCACCTTTCAGTACATCTAACGGTCATCAGAGCATATTACAATTAAGAGACGACGCCGTCTTAGAATGTCAAATATAAAGCCATAATCCTGTATGTAAGTATCATTTACACACAAGTAGGTTCCCGATATTATTCATTTTAAATTAAAAAAACATAAAACAAACTTCACTTGTCAAAACTACTTGCATGAATCTACACTATTCTAAGTTCTCACTTACCCATAAAATTTTTCATTACCCTAGAATTTTTAACTTGTACATAATTTTATTTTTTCGTCATTCTTATACTAATTATCTTCCAAAAAAAATTAGAAAAAACATTCTTTATTGACAGAAAAAAATTACCCCCTATAACATCATCTTTCATACAAGATAACTGTAAAAACACTAACAATCATAATACTTTTAGTTCAAAAAAATAAAAGGCACATATTACTTTGTTATTAAAAAAACCAAAACATAATATTACTTATATTACTAAAACCACTCATATATTACTTTTAATTTGTCGACACATTCAACTCACGCTCACATCTTGCTGCTCGACTACACACACCCACCCCATCTATCCGTGCTCCTCATCTCACGCTCTCTTCCCTATCGTAAATCTAGCTGCGAGAAATAAGCATACGGCAGCAGTCCAACGTACAGAGAAGACGACAACACAATAACCGAGGCCAGAATCCGACGACAAAGCATTAAGCAGACAAGCGCGACGACCGAGTACCAGCAGCCACAGCGACGCACAACGAAGAATAAGCCAGCGACCTGGCGACAGCAACTTTCACAGGCCCTTTCGGACCCCAGTAGCAAGCGGAGACGACCGAAGAATAGCAGAAGTAATTGCACGACAAACAAACCCTAATTCAGCAGACAACAACGATCCACGAGCCCTAATTGCGCCCAATTCAACTAAAAAAAACCCAAATCAACCCTAATTTCCGAATTTCAGGTTCCAATTTTGTTTATGTTCTTTGTTATGTTTCTTTGTTTTTTTTTTTTTTGCTTCCTAATAATGAATTTCAGAATTTCTTGATTGAATTATATTGCTTCTTTAATTCTATGGTTTGTTTCTTTAATATTGAACAAATTCTGCCAGTGTTTCGTGAACAAATGGAGTTATATGTTTCTTAATTCTATGGTTTTGTTTCTTTAGTATGAACAAATTCTGCAGTGTTTCTATGGCTGTGAACTTCTCCGTCCCTGTTAGCGTTCTGCTGCACATTTCCTTTAGCTTAGCTTCAAGTTGATAGGAATCTGTATACCGCTATAAACGATTATGATAGTGAATATAACGCCACAAGTCCCTCTTGCACGCTCAGCTTTTTCATATCAATCTTCTTTGAATCTACCACAACTATGCCCAGCAATGGAAGACCATGTATGATCTCTACTCGTTGCTCCACCAAGCCAAGGCGACCCGAATAGGACTGTGCTAATCCAGAGCGTGCAGCCATCTAACGCTAGACGACCGATGTGATACGACATCACGTCTACCATACTATTACCCTGAACAGTGCAAAGGAGACGACGCTTACAATAAGTCCCAAAAACCTGCGAGTTCTGTGAAAACTAACCATGCGTACCCAAACACAGCAAATCATAAAAAATAGAGCGACCAACGAATTCACGGCCAAATTAGCGTCTGGTAGTCACACACTTCGACCGTAACTAGTAATGTCAAACCAACCCAGAAATAAACTATTAAGCGAACTTGTTACTAAGTGTTGGCGAGGAAAGGAATATAGCACAAGGACAACCTGTCTTAATTCTCAAGGCTAACCGATAGTACTGTTTAGATTGCGCACCACACGTAACCTAAAATGTTATTCTGGCATTGTAGTGTGAGATGATATAGACAAAAAGAAAATCGTCATCAAAGCTAATCATTAATAACCAGCAAAGCTATTATCTTAATGTTAGATTATATTCCCTATGAAAAATATTCTGTAATAATTTTTGATGATAGTATAATTTTCGCTCCAAACAAAACCTGTAGGAGTAGATGATGAAGTAATATTAAATGTGATATGTATATTCGCATATAAATAAAATAAAAATAGTCTCCTCTGATTTAAATAGCATCAAAATGATATCATACCTAGTTAAATGAACATAAACCTTATTTTAGCAAAAGTTACTATGTACTTTATCTCATATTTTCAATACTAATCATATACATTAACAAATTATTTAGATGATATTTACGATCTTGGTAAATGACAATATCCCTAAATCGATCACTAACATAGTTTAGATTTTTTTGTTTTAATTCCTTTATCTCCAAACAAATATAGAGAACAGAATGACATCAATATACTCCTTTCAAAAAACAAACGAATATGTGAATCCATCAAGAACACCGAAGATGTTCGATAAAACAATATTGTAGAAAACTATGAACTGCAACACCGATGGTTTTAGATATTTTATTGATCATAATTTTCTGAAGTTTAAATCTAATCATAATAATCTCTACCACCAGCTTCCATAATACTTGTAGGGTTTATTCATTCAGCGCCATTCTCGCCCTAAGTACAAGTCTCATAGTATCTTCCTTTATTCTCATTCCTCGGTTCTTATACGGAAATATTTTTAAAACTTTTAAACAATACTAATATCATCGAATCTATCTGCTGTGTCATGTCTCAAATTCGTCAACTATTATTTAGCATTGTTTTATTACTTATCAAAATAGTAGTTATCATAATTTTGCGATTAGTATCAAGTATCTGTATATAAGTATATGCCTATTTTTTTTTATTTGCCATTATAATAAATTAAGATTGAAAAAAGTATAGATCATAACCACATCGTGATATACGTTTCAATTTTATGCTTTATTTTCTATTTATAGTGACAACACCAATGCAACCAATTTGCGTGTACATCACTATCTTTTAATGTTAGCTTGAGAATGACAAAAAAGAAAAAAAAAAAAAAATAAAAAAGAAAAAAAAAAAAAAAGAGAAAAAAAAAAAAAAAAAAAACAAAATAAAACAAAGAAAAAAAATAAAAAAAACAAACATACAAAAAACAAAAAATAAAATACACATGAATCCAAAACTGAATGTACGCAACTGCACTGGTTTATTTTATTGCCTCGAAGCGACACCGGAAAAAATAAAAATAACATAAAAAAATACGACACGAAATCAAAAAAAAAAAAAAGAAAAAAATAGCACCTTCACACATACGCACCGATAAATACCAATTACCAACACAAAGAGTTAACCACAAGATAAATAATACATTTTATGCTTACGAAATAATGACAATGTGTCGATATTATCTGAAAAAACAATCTAAATTAAAATAATTTAACCCTTATATTCTCACCCTCTGCAAAAAATTTATTGATACTGTGTGTATGATACGGTAGACATGTGTTAAACCCGCCTAATAACTTCACACATACTGTAAATCACACTCCTCTCGCACATATCATGAAGATTGTAATTGTGCTTTGTTTCAGATAAAATACGCTGAGCCGCAGTCTTTGTACAAAAAAAACACAAAATTTTCCCAGCTACGATTTAAGACAACAACGCATTATTTAATCTAACATTCAAATTGGCCACCTAGATTGCTTAACCTGCTGTGTCAAGCTCCTTCTGTAATCACAAGCCTTACCTACAAAGTTATGCCCGAATTAAAAGGACACAGACAAATTTTATCGCCACTCAGCCCTATTGTTTATCATCCTGTCCGGCTGTTTTACGTTAAGCACGATATGCCACCACCGTGTCTTTATCGCGTCGGCCTTCCTACCCGTTAAGACGGCAGTACCGCACAAAACAATCTTAGCCTTGTGAGTAAGACCAAACAACTATATAAACCCGGTTTCCGGTCCTATCCCCTGCACAGAAACCAAGTCTTTCCCTTCAAATTAATATGATTGCTTTAGAGTCGTACGCATATGGTGCAATGGCCCTGAAATACAAGCGAGTCCGCGGCTTGGCTTAATGTGTTGACACCCAAATATGATTAGATGAACTTGGGTTTTAAGCATTTTATTTATTCTTATGTTATACTCTATCGCGTCGCCTCTTACTTAGAGAGCTGACCTGATTATGCATATATCGCCTATTCGTCGTTCAATCGCGCATGTTTTACTCTTACTAAATAACTTCGTTCACGTGCACGCATATGCTACTTATCGCGCCCTTTTAATATTATGTATATGTTTCCTGAATGATAACCAGATTTTAGCTTTGTTATGGAAGCCATGGTCGCATTCAGTCTAAAAAAAACACGGGGAAGTAAATACACATGGTTCCCCATTGCTTTAGTACGATTAGGATATGGTAGATCTCACGCAAGAAGAATTAATGAAAAAAACGAATCACCCATAAATAGACGGAATCGCTCCCTGAGCGAACCGAAGTGTCAGATACATACTTCACTACATACCTACTCTGTCTTAAAGTATACAGGTTCTATCAAACTGACAGCTCTAAATCGTGTATGAACGAGAACTGGTGGCATAAAAGGCAGAAACCGCCTAACGAAGATGATAGAACTTCGACACCATCATTAAATTAGACTGGACAGAATTATGTCATAATTTAAATTAAATCAAAGCCATAGTAGGATTTTGAAGACATAAACATTTAATATATCTCTTCTACCCACCAATTTGTCCCACGAAACCTAGTCGGAATTTTGTAATATTCTAATATTAAAAAGAAGTTAAATACTATGTTAACATATAAGAATACATACTAGAGCAATATAACTCTAATCCAGCAATTTGAACAAATTATACCTTGATAAAGAGAATTGAGCAAACTAAAGAAATAATAAATATTAAACCAAGACAAAACAAGATACAGTAACGCCAATAATAAAACTATATCAAATAAACATAACAATAATAAACAACACTAATAATAAATATCTGTCATAAATATTAGTTTTCCCGAGCAAATTTAAGACTTTTGGAACATATTAGTTTATAAAATTCCCATTCTGTGAGAAACTTCACAAATATTCTAACAACGAATTCACAGTATAACATTACTACAAGTGTCACTACCATACGAGAGTCTGATGATTTCATGGCAAATTTTGATTAATATGTAAAATAATATTACACAAACAATTTAGAAGATATATTAGATACCTATACCCCAGTGCAACAAATGTTTTCATCATATGCTATCCCGCACCCTAAACATAGATATAATTCACAAACCAACTATCATACACGAATGGTTTTGCGTTTACTATCACTTCCGGTCAGTAACTAGATACACATCCAATTCTACGTCGCCGCTGCTGCATTAATTAAACATTTCAAAGCCATGGACATTTTTTCATTAGTGCTACCTTTCCTACCTATAAGATACAATCTGATAATGCTCTTTGTTTAAGGTTTTATTTTATTCTGTTCACGCACAAACGTTGTGCTTGCGCGGAAAAGAACAAAATAATACTCAAAGAAACATCGATTATGAAAAAATAAAAAAGGAGAGAAAAAAATAAAGTAAAAAAAAGCAAAAAAATCTTTAATAGCAGCAAAGAAAGGAAAGAATAGACCCCAATTTTTATTAAAAAGTATAAAAAGAAAAAAGAAAGGACACTGGTCAATAATTATTGTGAATCAGACCAAGTTATTTAAATATACCAGTATAATTATAGGATCGAATGCACTTTGAGCCCGCTAATTATTCACCATTCATCTTTTAATATGTGTGATTTGAATTGTCGAAAAGCTGCAAACAAATTATGTAATATTAAATGTGCTGGACTTTGTATCTTGTATTGAGGATTGTTTTTTCTAAAATATTTTATAATTTGTTTTTTTTAACAAAGTAGATTATGCCTTTTATTTTTGAACAATACAAATTAGTTAGGTTACCATTCTATTGTTAAAAGATATTTTAGTTTTTTTTTCAATAAAAAAAATTTTCCCATTTTTTGAAGAAGAATAATTAGTAAGAAGACCAAAAATAAAAATAATTAAATAAAATAAAAAAAATTAGTGATGATATATCACACAAAGCTTAATATAATTTAATTTAAATTTACATTTCTTGATTACACTATAATAATAATAATAAATACCCATTACTCTTTAAAAAAAAAAATACAATGAATGAATAAGAGTAAAAAGTAATGAATATAGCAAATAATAAATAAGGTAAAATTATCTTCAGAGAAATGACCGTTCTGCAAATTGTTTCTATTTATAAATAATAATATTAACCGAAAGATTTACTCAAGCCTTTTCGGATATTCTCCCAAAAGTGAACAACAGATCACAGAAACTCCTCCGAATACGAATTTTTTAAGATATTCGAAATTTAATTAATAATCGACGCAAGTCTCCGTCTGTAGTATAATCTGTAGAATGCGTTAATGTAATGAACATACATTAACACCCTTAATATCTACTTACAGAAGCAGCCCGTACCATCCAGATAATAAACCCTACTAAACTTGCCACAGTATACATTAGATGCCAGTTGCCACCAAAACTTAAATTTATTACGACAATACACCTAGTAATTTAACATTAGTAGATACTGTTGACGGATCTTCTCATGGACAATGGAGATTTCTTGTGTGCGTCAATATACATTCAGCCATCACGCCGAGACGCGATAAGGAACAACAACTCACACTTCATGATCGCAACTACTTTCAAAAATAAATTATAATTGAATCTTAACTATGTACAAATTACAAATTTAAAAAATACCTTTAAGTATCCTTATAATTAACATTTAGAGGCCGCAAGTCGTATCGAAATATATTGATTCTCTTAATATTTTATTTCTAAACATCATATCTAATACTCGAACTTAACTAACTTTCCCAGTTCCCTACGTTCTCATACATCTATCAATTAACTCAACTTCAAACTGATGCACTCTCGCCTCTCTTTGTCTGCTTAGTCATATAATAACTACGATCTAAACCCAATCTTTTCATTAAATTTATTTTATGTAGTCAGGGCGACCCCGTTGACAGTGCTTAGTGTCAATTTAACGCGTTGCATCACACTTATCAAAACGAACAACAATATACCTTAAATACTAAATAATCTAACGATCTATGTATCATACCTTAGTACCCTCAACCCGAACGTATCCACAAGGAAGACAACTACTACCCATAGCCTATCACGCATAAGCGATCAAAGCCAAATAAAACAAAACCTAAAAAAAGCGCAATTGGAGCATTATGTATTGACTAATTAAAACTAATTTTAGAACATATCTAACGTTGTCAACTATATTAAAAAATAATTAATCCAGCTATCTCATAATTTAACGATAGATCTATATGCGTCAGTGAACGTTCCACATTTTAATTAAGAGCACGCGAATTAGAATCTAACGTTCTATAACATATAATATTAACTAGTTTAAGATAGCAATTCAGCCGTCAACAATCATAACAACTTAGGTAACTAATGCATCGCACTAATCAAAACAGTGTCAAATCTCCTTCCGAATCAATATATTGAATCAGCTAACGCAAAAAACAATCTACTTGCCGCCCAACCGTATATCTCTATAAAGCCCCATACAGCAGATAGTCCTCTCGAACTAACGTGTATTTACTCCAACGGTCATACTCTAATATTGATTGTATATCATTTTCATTAAAAAACGACCTCCCAATCGCTAGCTATGCATCGATAACTAAATACTGACGACTGTAGCCAACTCGATATATAAGATATGAGTCTGTGTAGCTTTTTTAGTCGAAATAAGTAGATTGTTGATATAACATTAATAACAATCTATAGGTGAGTCACAGAAAATGCCCAATTCTGTTGAAAATCTCAATCCCGGTCTAAAGTCAATTCAGAAAATACCAACCCATTATATAAAGTCTCAATGCCACATCTTATAGAGATCTCACGCTTAATCAACCGCCTACGAAAGAACAAATAAAACTCACTCATATTCAAATATAAACATACTAATCGGATTGGGGAAAAGCATAATCATACCAAAAGCATTAAACAAATTAAAAGCAATAATAAAATAATTAAAGTATGAAATAATTACCAAAGAAACGATGCAATGATGAATAATGAATGAATAGATGTATTGAATAGCAAAGTTAGTTTCCACAATAAAGTAATGAGTTTTAAAAATAATCTTTGATAATCTAAGAATGAATTACAAATTAGGATTTCTCCCTTAAATACTCTTTTATTTTTCTAAATTGAAACAAAGCTGCTTAATTACAAGAAATGTCATCCTCATTAAGCATAGCCAATCAATCGCCAATGGACTTAGTGTGCGAAGCCGCATGCAATAGCTTGCATGTGTTCAATATGTGCCTATGGTTCTGGCTTGTCCACAAACTTCTTTTCAGTCTACTTACAATAGGTTTGTGTCTTCAAACCGACATTAGAGTAAGCATATTATCTCTTCGTTGATAGAACACGCCAGAGAATATTTGTACTCCCCTCGATCCGAGACGCCGCCAGTTT
>SNQN01000856.1:18330-46882 GCA_008642245.1 Bassia scoparia | reverse complement strand
AACCTATCGCGTCGCCTCTAATGTAATATGTGACTATAGGTATAAGAATCATCGCATCGCCTTTAATGTAATATATGACGCGATATGTTCATAATCTTAACGCATCACATATTACATTAGAGACGACGCGTTAGATTTATTAACTATCGCGTTGTAAGGTTACATTTGACACAATAGGTTTTGAATTATTTATTTTAAATTAAAAAAAAACACTTGCAAACTCTTCAAAATTTCATTATCTACCTTATAAATTTTCATTACCCTAAATTTTTTTACTTAGTTACTATTAATTTTTATTTTTTGTCAATCTTTACTAATTATTCTTTCCAAAAAAAATTAGAAAAAACATTTTTATTGACGAAAAAAATTACCCCCTAAATAAATCATCTTTTCTACAATATAACTGTAAAACACTAATATTACTTTGTTTCAAAAAATAAAAGGCACTAATATTACTTTGTTTTAAAAAAAAAACACTAATATTACTTATATTACTAAACCACTAATATTACTTTAATTTGTTCGACACATTCAAACCTCGCTCACATCTTGCTGCTCGACAACCACCCACCACCATCTTCGCTGCTCTCTCTCTCTCGTCTCTTCCCTTGTAATCGCTGGCAGCAGCAACGTCCGGCGACGACACAACAGCAGCATCCGACGACAAAGCAGTAAGCAGCAGCGGCGACGAAGCAGTAAGCAGCAGCGACGACGAAGCAATAAGCAGCAGCGGCGACAGCAACCCGAAGGCTTTCGAAGTAGCAGCAGGAGGAATAGCAGAGTAATTGCACGGAGGCAACAACACCCTAATTGCAGCAACAACGATCCACGGAGGCCCTAATTGCTGCCCAATTCAACTAAAAAAAACCCAAATCAAGCCCTAATTTCCGAATTTCAGGTTCCAATTTTGTTTATGTTCTTTGTTATTTGTTTCTTTGTTTTTTTTTTTGCTTCCTTTAATAATGAATTTCAGAATTTCTTGATTAGAGTTATATTGCTTCTTTAATTCTATGGTTTTGTTTCTTTAATATTGAACAAATTCTGCCAGTGTTTCGTGAACAAATTGGAGTTATATTGTTTCTTTAATTCTATGGTTTTGTTTCTTTAGTATTGAACAAATTCTGCCAGTGTTTCTATGGCTGTGAACTGTCTCGTCCCTGTTAGCGTTCTGCTGCACAGTTTCCTTTAGCTTAGCTTCAAGTTGATAGGAATCTGTATGAGCCTTATAACGATTATGATAGTGAATATAACGCCACCAGTCCCTCTTTGCACGCTCAGCTTTTTTCATATCATCTTCTTTATTTGAATCTACCACAACTATGCCCAGCAATGGAAGACCATGTATGATCTCTACCCGTTGCTCCACCACAAAGCCAACTGTATCCATAGGCAAAGACATATTAAATTACCGAAGCAGTGAAGAAGTTACAAAGTCAAAACTTGCATTGTAAACAACCAATACATCAGCAAATCATAAATTACAAAGTTCAACATTGTGTCAACATTCCCGTGACTAATTTCAATCCCAAAGAATAAATTATTAAGGAACTTGTWCTGTGAGGGGATAAACAGAAACGGTTTTCAAGGCTAAGATCTGTTTTGATGCCACAAAGTACCAAATTTATTCTGGCATTGTAGTTGTGATTAAAAAAGAAGTCATCAAAGTAATTGAATGTTAGATTTAATTTGTATTTGGAATTTTTTTGTAGTGTCCTAAACAACCTGGAGGAGTAGAGTGTGGTTATTATGTGATGATGTATATGCGTAAAATTGTCTCCCGTGTATCCCAGAATGAAAATTTTTTGCAAAAGGTTAATTATTTTATCTCGTATTTTCAATATTATTCATAAAATATTTTACWTTGTAATTTTCTCACTAACTTATTGATTTTTTTGTCCAATATAGGATTTCTCTTCAAAATCATATTCTCAAGCCGAAGTCGATGATATGCGCGAAACGTGGTGTAGATATTTTATTGATCATTGTTTCTAGTTTTCTAACTTCGTTCCAAATACTTTTGGATTCTCTCCTAGTTAGTATTTCATTGTTCTATGTTTTAGGAGATAAAACTTAAAAAATACTCATTTGGTTGTCTCAATTCTCTAACTATGTATTTGCATTGTTTTATTGATATAAAAATGTTTTATTTTGGATTATATCAATATTTTATTTATATGTATTTTTGTTATTTGGCATTATATAAATTAGATTTGAAAAAAAATGATCATAAGCTATTGCATCGCTTCAATGTATGAGGCGACGCATTTGCCACCTATCGCGTCGCCTCCTACGATAGAGGCGACGCATTTGCCACCTATCGCGTCGCCTCCTACGTTAGAGGCGACGCATATGCCACCTATCGCGTCGCCTCTTACGTTAGAGGCGACGCATATGCTACCTATCGCGTCGCCTCTTACAATAAAGGCGACGCATATGCTACCTATCGCGTCGCCTATTATGGTTTAGGTGATACAATAGGTAGCCTATCGCGTCGCTTCTTAAGTAGGAGGCGACGCATAAACATACCTAATGCGTCGCCCTAGAGGCGACGCGATAGGTAGACACCTATCGTGTCGGGGCCTATCGTGACGGGGCAAAGGCGACGCGATAGGCCAATTTTAGGCGACACGAAAGGGTATTTTTGTAGTAGTGTCTGCTAATTAATTTCCTCTACACGTACTTGTATTTGAATATTGCTAAGTAATTTGCTAGTACAGTACTAGCGCTACTAATAATTGTATATTAACTAGTATTTTGGCCCAGACAATACTTCGAGTTAACACTTTTAATACATAAATAACAACTAAATTTAATTTCTAATGGTCAACTACAACTTATTTTCCCATCTAAAAACTTACAAATTATTTCTAACAACGAAATTCAAGTATACTTACAATGTACACATACAAGTCATGATTTCATGCATTTGATAACATTTATAAATAATATAAAACATAAAGGAAATTAACTAAAGTAATGTTTCTCTAAATAATTAAATAACATATTTTGTATATATTCCGGAGAAGAGAAACAATACGATGAACGAAAAATTGAATGAATTTTTTAATCTACTCCGTAGTAAAAAAAATATAGTTAAGGTTTTTTTTTATTCGGGAAAAAATAATTAAAGAAATCTTTTAAAAATAAAAAAGGAAAAAATAAAGAAAAAAAAGCAAAAAAATCTTTTAATAGCAGCAAAGAAGGAAAAATAGAAATTTTTTTAAAAAGTAAAAAGAAAAAAAAGTGACACTTGTCAAAATGTATGTAAAACCAAGTTATTAAATATAGTATAGTTATGGTCAGCACTTGCTAATTTGGTCACCATTCATCTTTTATATTTGATTTTTGAATTGGTCAGAAAGTCACTTTGTATATTAATATGGTCTGGGACTTTGGTCTTTGGGAGGATGTTTTGCTAAATTTTTTGGGTGATATATCACTACAGAACTTAATATAATTTTAATTTAATTTACATGTTCTTGATTAGCACTAATAATAATAATAATAATACATACTCTTTAAAAAAAATACAATATGAATAATGAGTAAATATATGCAAAAAAAATGGATATCCGGAAATCCGATTCGAAAAAACCGAGTATCCGAAGTTTTCGGATCGGGAACAGATCACGATTTCCTCGATACGAATTTTTTAGATATTCGAAATTTTAGATCGAATCGGGTAATCCGAAATGAACAGCCCTACGCTCCACCGACTAATTGGATGGGTGAAAGACCTAATTTTAACGAAAGATGAATTAATGGATCTGGTTGACGGATCGGGTCTGGGAGAGATCGTTCGCCCATCACCCGACCCATCATATGCATCTTTCAAAAATAAAAATATGATTTTTAATATGTCAAATACAATTAAATATGTTATATTAGGCCCAAGTTACAATATTTCGTCTTAATATTTTATTTCGTAATACCACTGATTATCGAACTCTAACTTTCCCAGTTCCCAGCCTTCTCACTCTCTCAACTCAACTGTCTCTTTGCCTCTCTTTGTCTCTCTAATTACCGAACCAATTCTTTTTTCATTAATTTTGATTGTGTGGTTGACAGGCTTGTCGCGTGCCTATCAAAAATACCTATTAAAACTAACCTGCAGCTAGTGGTAACGGGATCGTATCCACAAGGAAGCAACTACTACCGACTAATTGGATCAAAGCATCTAAACTAACAAAAGGCAATTGGGATTGTGATTGTGACTAATTAAAACTAATGAAAGCGATTAACAAAGAAGATTAAACTTTATAATTAACRAATCTAGAGCTATGGTTCACTATAACAGTAATTGACAGTAAATTGGCATCAACAATTCATAACACGGCATAATCAAAACAGGGTCAAAGTTCTCTCGAATCAATTGAATCATAGAACTACTCCTAACCGTATCTCTCGACCTAAGATAGTCTCGTTCTACCTATTGATGTTGATCTTGTTCTAAGTCTCCATCGCTAGATCTAGAGACTTGTGACTAATCAGATTAAGCAATTAAGTCGGGCCCTACGAAATTGATTAACATTAATAACAATCTAATAGGAAATTGATTAAAAGCCAGGTCATGAATCGAATCAAACCAATTATAAGTCAATCACATTGCTATAGATCTCCAATCACCCTAGAAAATAAAGTACTCACTCATATTCAAATTAAACATACTAATTGCGATTGGGGAAAACATAATTAAAAGCATAAAACAATTAAAAGCAATAATAAAATGAATTAAAGGATGAAATAATTACCAAAGAAACGATTGCAATTGATGAATGAATGAATGAATAGATTGTATTGAATAGCCAAAGTTAGGGTTCCACAATAAAGTAATTGAGTTTTAAAAATAATCTTTGATAATCTAAGAATGAATTACAAATTAGGATTTCTCCCCTTAAATACTCTTGTTATTTTTCTAAATTGAAACAAAGCTGCTTAATTACAAGAAATGTCATCCTCATTAAAGCCAAATCAGCCAAATCGCAAGCCCAAGTCTGGATGTCAAACCGATCGGTTTGAACTTCTGAACCGATAGGTTTGGCTTCAAACCGATCGATTTGGGCTAGATTTTCGTGCTTGGCCCAATTCCGCTCGATCCACGCCCCGTGCTACCTCCGTGAAGCTCCATAGTGTCTCTAATCAGCCCAAAAATCGATCCAAAAGCTATGAAAAGATTCTGAAACTAATCAAAACACTAAATACACAATATTAGTAGCAACAAGGCCTTTAGGAGGCCAAAATCATCTAAAACGACAAGAGAATGAGGGGGAAAACCCATGCAATAATCTAATACATCAGTGGTTTTTATTAATTTTTTGTTGTATTTTCTGTTTTAATCCTTTTTATATTAATGACGCTAAACATTGTGTTTGTATGCTGTTGTCGATTGAAGTTTTGAAATTTTTGAGCTTGTTTGGATGTTTAAATTATTAATGGATTTTTCTATAATATACATCTGTACTTTTGCGATTTCTACAATATACACATGCTTAGTTTTTTTTTTCTACAACATAAATCTGAAGTTTGATATCTTTCCACTGTGTAACCTAAATGGTTAATTTTAACCAAACTTGGTTAATTATAATATCTAAAAAATTAAATAAATAAATAAACCACCTGCCACCATTTCTTCCATCCCACCTTCACCTTCGCCCACCAACATATTTGACCACCACACTAGCACCTCCATATTCGCACATTCGTCTTCGTACCACCTTCGAACAACCCAGATTCGACACCCCCCCCCCCCCCCCAAAAAAAAAAAACAACCCAGATTCGAGCCCCCCTCCCCAAAACAACCCAAATTCAATTCCCTAAATAATAAATCTTCAATCACGAATCTTCAATCGTGAATTGTGTTTGAATTTTAACTAAATTCGAGGTTGGCATGTTGTTCAAATTCAGTTCGTGAGAGGGGGGTGGCTTGTACAAATTCAATTCGTGAGAGGAGGGTCGTTGGGTTTCGAAACCCAATTTGGTGGTTGGTGTTCGAATTGGAGAGTTTGGGTTCAGTTCGAATGTGGTTGACGGTGGGAGGAGTGGTCACGTGGATGGTGCACAATGGTGGGGGTTGCTTGTCGGTGATTGGTGGTGAGAGGAGTGGTGGCGTGTGAGGAGTTGAAGGAGGATTGGTGGTTTGGGAGKGGGGGKGGGKGGKGGGCTGGTGTCTGGCCTGGTGGGAGGAGGGGTTATTTTGGTTTCATCTGTTTTTTTTTTTAAAAAAAAATTAAATTTAACCATGATTAAACTAAATTAGATATTTTGCTTATGTTGTGGAAGGGTTTTGAACCTCGGGTTTATATTGTAGAAGAAAAAAAACTATAGGTGTATATTGTAGAAATCGTTAAAGTTAAGGTGTATATTATTAAAAAACCCATTATTAATTCATTAGGCTTAGTTTTGTTTATGTTTCTACTTTCTAACTAAACAAAGACGCAAAGTGTAACCTAATTGCTAAGGCTGGGGCCCACGAAAAAAGGGAGTCAGCTCTTTCCTAAAAGATGTTTATAGTAAACTGTGGGCTACATATATAACTTGATGCTCGTATAAATGTATAATGAAGTGAAGTGAAGTGAAGTGGGTGAATAAATCAATAATTGAGCGCAACTGCAACAACAACTATCGCATTAACATCGTGTTTGATGTAACTCACTGATTAGACTCAGCTTCTTAATACTACGGTATTGAAAATGACGCCCATTTTCAAGCAATTTCCACTCAATTTCTTTTGCCACTTTTCTCCGACAATATACACTACCATACATATGAAAGGCACCCCCTCAAAAGTTGTGGTGTCACTCACTTTCATCACTATTCTCCAAATAAATACACTATACAATTATACATAGAAAATAAATAAATACAATAAATACAGTAATTGTTATTCCCGTGTTTTAATTTATCATTTACGTTTGTAAAATTGCACGTCAAGAGAAATTAGTATTTAGATAAAATGTTGGTATTACTTTAAAGTTGTATTATTTTTTTTAATTTGTTTGAGATATGTGTAGTAAAATTAAAGTGAATTAAAAAAATGGATAAGATAAGTTTGGGCGGAAAATCGAGATTAAAGAACAAATAAATAAGAGGTAATATGATAAATTTTAGGAGTAAAAATAACAATAATAGGTAAAAAAAACATAAAAATTAAATTGAAACGGAGAGAGTGCTATATAATGATTATAATCCATTTGATTTTAAGCCAATTTTGTTGGTAGGCGCAAATTCTATTATGGTCCCGGGACCATAGTCCTCATCATGGTMYCGGGTAAATGTTCATTTCCGAAACTAGAAATGTTCATCTCAACATGTAAAATGTTCATTTTCAAGTGTAAATGTTCATATCTGAAAATGAACACTTGTATTTTCGGAAATGAACATTTCTATTTTCGGAAATGAACATTTCTAGTTTCGAAAATGAACATTTGTCTGGGACCACATGATCCTGGGACCATAATTGACCTATTGGTTAGTAGGTGAACATACAACTTTGCCTACATGGGCCTAAAATAGGTTTAAGTAGATGATAACATTTAAAATGCATGGTAGAGATAGGCATGGGCTGTTGAGGATAACCCCATGTATCAAGCTCTTGAGCCTTGTAGGAGGGTAGACTTTGTCTAATACGAGTCCATTTTTGTATAAAATACGTATGAATGAAATAAGGTTATGAAATAAGGTTATCTATGTACAACCCATATCATGTAAATGTACATTTTTTTCACCCCTCATCATGTTGTGCAGATAATAAACTCGTGTTGTTTATACAAAAAATTAGGTYGAATTTTACATGTGTCGAGTATTAAATAAGTTCATGTTGATTCTTATCAAATGTCGTCCATCACTACTCCCACAATGCATGTCAAGTTGCCAACAAAAGAAAAATCATCCCCAAATCATATAAAATAACCATCAACCAATATACTTGTAGACAGCAAGTAAACAACATATTCAATCATTATATTCGATCCATAGTTTGAAAAACAACCAAGTTAAACAAAAAAGTTTATTTAGGTTAAAAAAAAAACCAACCATACATTTTTTTGTATATTAATATATTCAAGTGTATTCAACGATAATGATCTTATTTTTTTTAGAACACAAATCTAGATAAATATTTCAAGGTTTGGGTTAGTAAATGTCACGTGTAGCTTGTTATTAAATCAAATATATTTATGAGAAATTGAACATTCTAGATATACTAATAGAATTTCTTGAATTTTCTGGTATGTTAGTGAGAATTTMTGTTAAAAAAATTTGAAATAATTTTTTATGGAAATTATTGTGTTTGAAAGATGTTTACAAAATTATTGTAAGYACAATTAGTTGYAAGTAGGAGTGCACACCGRTCCAAGACCAGTCTGGATTGGAYCGKAGACCGAAATYCTTGAAAAACGCGAATTGGAGATCRGACTTGGAAAAACCGATCCGGTCCAGCCTAGACCTGATTTTTCAGGTTCGGTTTGATTTTGGACCTGTTTTGATTAAAATTATTTTTTCGCTTAAAATTTAACAAATAATACGTACTCTTAAAACCGTTATTGTATTCAGCCACATTATTACATTTCATTACTCTTAAAATGTTAATTTAAATACAATATAACAAGATTAAAAACTTACAAGAATAATAATACATACTCATGAAATTTAAAATATGTATTTAGAGTTGAACCGAAAACCCGAAAAGGTTAAAAATTTAAGTATTGAACATCCGGTCCGGGCCCTGTCCTGTTCGATTCCGATCCAAAATACGATCTGAACTAAAAATTGTACACTCCTAATTGCAAGATGTAATTAATTTATACTAGAATACAGTAGAATATACACATGACTTAAATAAAAGTATGTTTAAAAATTGAATACAAAATATACAATCCTGAAATAGGTCAAATCTATTGATATACGGAATATTATTAAATTTGCGACACATGGAACTTATCACGAACGAAAGGCAAAATTTTCTTCGTCAGCCGAAACTAACGTGCGTTCTCAAATCAACAGAATTTAAGCGAAACTCCAAACTCATGCGATACTTTCTAAGCGCTTTCTTCAAATACGAGACAAAAACGCAACCAACAATAATACAGCAGAAAAAAAAGAGAATTATTGCTCGAAAAATACAGCAACTTTCTTCCGAAAACAAACAACTTCACCGAATAAACTAATCCARTCCAATTAAATAAACTCATCAAAAAATTGACAAACGCTTAAAAGTCATCTTTGCCAATTGGAATCTCATTGTTTCTCTCTCTTCTTCTTTATTTTTTTTTTGCTCTAACTTCTCTCTACTTTCTGTTCGCAGTTCACTATCCGAGGTACGCTCTCTCTCTCTTCATTCTTCAGTTCATGAATTTTCAGTTTTTTTTTTAAATAAATAAAGTGTATAATGATGTAAAATTCACGAATTGATGTTTTATATTCGATTATGTTGAATTTGTTGTGTTATACCGCATTTTTAAAATACGGAATCTGTTGATTATGACGGAAGATTTTTATTTTAATTTTTTTTTGCTGTTGTGTGATTAAGTTATTGTTTATTTTTCTGTGTTATCCAGTTAAATGTCGACATTTAGATTTGTTAATTGCATTTTGGATTTGAGGATGATTTTGAGATTAGCTTTTGATTTCGCGCATTATAATTTTACGACTACGTCAATTTTGCAGTAGGTATGTTGACTAAGAAAGCGAGTCGCATATGATATGAGATTACGTGACAAAGGCTCAAAAGATGTGAATGCGGAACAATTTAATCGATTAATGTTGATTTGACTATTAGAAGCTTTGATTTGATTACGTGTGTGTGATAATTTTCACTATATTGTAATTTCTAAGGAGTTTCTGATGAAAGTAAGATATTGATTATAAAATTGGTGTTTGATTGGATTAAAATACTTTTAGGTGAGGAAGATATAGACTTTTGTGTAAAAATTAGATWATCAAAAGAGACCTAGAAAAGTGCTTATTGAAGTTTGCTTTCTTGTGTTTATCCACCATTTCTGTCGTTTACTGTTATTTGGTCCATTACATAGACTTTTTGTGGGTTTTGGTTTGATTGATTCAGAAATCATTGTTGTTATTCATTATAATCCAGGTATAAATTAGGCGATTAATTGGCATTGTGGTGCAGCACAAAAGTTTTGAACTCGTCGTSAAGTTGCTTGTCAATCTCAATTTAGAGTAGCTGTGTAATGCGCTGTTGACATTCGGCTTATATGTTTCTTTGGTTAATATTTGTGGCTTTTTTGGTCTATTTGATTTGGAAAAGTGAAATAGTTTTGGATTTGATAGACCTGATGGGTGGCAAGAGTTCGAAACGTTTATCATCGAGTAGGTCAATGCCGCCTCCTCCATATGGGTGGGATTCTTATCCTCCTGCATCTCCATATCCACCTCCTCCAAGTTATGCGCCACAAACGCCTCATAGATCTCAACATCCTCAGTATGCTCCCTCGCCTTCACCTTCACCGTCACCTTACAGTTACGCTTCTCCTCAACCAAGTGCTCCGAGGCCTAAGAAGACATTGGAAAGAAAATATTCAAGGATTGCAGATAACTACCGCACTTTGGATGAGGTCAGTGCTCATTTCTTTTAATTATAATTTTTTTGTTTGTTTTTGTGAAGAATTTCATCAAGGTCATATCATGTTGGGGCACAAAGCATTTTTGTGATTGATTTGCTACCTTAAATGGAGTTAATGTTATGCTCTAATGCCTTTATGTGATTTGGTAGACACATGTTTTTGTAATTCAACTGGTATTAAGTCATTTCATATGTAAATGCTTGAAAATGAATTTCCACGAATTCTAACAGGTAGATAAGCAATGCATGATTWTCGAAATTAAAATGTTGACCATAGCTGCTGTGTTCGTTAGCTTGTTTCGTTGTCAGTGGATGGACCTTCCATATCTTCCTATGTATTGTTACTTTCTCTATCATCACTCATGACTTTAAATTTGCAGTCAAAAGCTTGAAATAGATGACAATTTAACATTTTTGTAGGTAACTGCAGCACTTGCACATGCAGGGCTCGAGTCTTCCAATCTTATTGTTGGCATTGACTTTACAAAGAGCAATGAGTGGACAGGTTCAACTTTACCCTTCTTTCTTTTCGTCTTYGTTGTTKYTACTCTATCATGYTCTATTGCTTTCCTTAAAGCTGGCGCTAACCATCCATTTAATTGTGAACCATCAAAACAGGCGCAAAGTCATTCAAYAGACGAAGTTTACATCACATTGGAAATGATCCAAACCCTTACGAGGAAGCAATATCAATTATTGGAAAAACCCTATCTGCATTYGATGAGGAYAATTTGATTCCATGTTATGGATTTGGAGATGGTAACTGATATAGCAAGTGTGATCACTAAATGTTGGATGATCTTGTTTGTTAGTTTCGTGTAAAGATTTATTTTAAAAATTGCCTCCGCAGCATCAACCCATGACCAGGATGTCTTCAGTTTCAATGATGAAGATGATTACTGCCAAGGATTTGAGGAAGTTCTTTCGCGGTATAGAGAGTTGGTGCCTCAGCTTCGTCTAGCTGGTTAGTACATTTTCCCCCCTCAATTTGAAGGTTAGCCGTTAGCATATGTTTAAAGTTATCACATATATATCATGTCAATTGTTTCACATATTCTGTATTCTCGTTATGTCAGGTCCAACCTCTTTCGCCCCGGTTATTGAAATGGCCATGACTATTGTTGAGCAAAGTGGTGGTCAATATCATGTTTTGCTGATCATTGCTGATGGACAGGTTATTCTTGATACTTCATACTAGTATATATATWTTTTTTCTCTCAATTTAAAGGTGATAGTCTTTGTAGCTAGTCTACAACAAGGTTAAAGTGACATTGTCATTTTTTAAATTTTATTTTATTATAATAAACTATTTTCAATTCAAGCTAATAGGCCTTTTTGTGTAAAACAAAAGGCTAAGAAAAACCCTTCGTCTTTCTTAATATTTATCTTTTACCACTGCACAACCGTAATGATCTACTGCAATTAGTTATTATAGTTTTAACATTAAAATTCTTAATTTCAATCCTAGCCTAATTTATATAAATAAGATCTGTAATAGTCTTGGGGTGGTTTTAAAGGTTAGTGGCACATGCTTTAATTTTTGAACTATAGGCATTTACACGTTGATTTCTTCATTAGGGGTGCGGGTGGTAGCAAGAATAAAAGGTGAGTTGCGAGGGGTTTCTTTAAGGTTACTAGTTAAGGGTGGTTTTGAGAACCACTTACTTTTGGGAAGTTATAAGGTTTTTAGTTAAGGGTGGTTTTGAGAACCACTTACTTTTGGGAAGTATTTGACTAGGAAAAATATATTTTTAATTTTTTTATTTTTTATAAATACACTTCTCTCCCTCATTGTAAAATTTTTGATGTATGGACGAACTTTATACATGATAGGACAATTAAACAATATCGCGCTTATGAACTAATAAAGTAGAATTTGCTTGCTTTCTTGTCGTTTTCTGGCTAAGATCTTTTAATACAATGGCAATATTGATTTATCTTTAAGAATTGTTCGTTGTGGATGGAAGAGTAGGTTCTTTGTTGATGATTACACGGAATACTCGTTTTTGGTTCACGGAGCCGACTTTTCTTTTGGGATTGAGGCTTTGATTGGTTGAATTGTAGAGAGCCAATTGACACAAAGATTATGGTTCCTTAAAATGGAAATCCCGTCTATTGTATGTCACTTTTAGGCTTTGTTTAGTTTATCTGAATTTTGGGGTCAACTTTTCTAATATGTTTTGATCTGAATTTTTTTGAACTGATCTATCTGAACCTTTTGCAGTTACGGAGTACTTTTTATTATTAATACCCTTTGATCTGATGTGAACTTTTCTCTTTTCTGATATGGTCTTTTTTCTCTTCTTTTTTTTCCCCCCCAAATAAGCATTGAAGTGCTTGAATAAGTTGAACATAACATAGCCTTAGACTTTCTGTTTTTAAAACTATATATGTTTTCATTTACTAAAATTTGTGTTGTGAGCACTCCATATGTTTGTAAGAAAAACTTGGGACTTATTCGTAGCACTTCAAAGTTGGTTCCAAATTTAAAATGATGCCTTTTATTAAATTCTCTATCTTAACATTTCATACTTCCTCCATTTCATAATGATTGCAACGCTTTCCTATATCCATTGCAACAATTTTTTACTCCCTCCTTTCCGAGAGAAATTAGTATTTGGATAAAATATGTTGGTATTACTTAGAAGTTGTATTATTCTTTTAATTTGTTTGAGATGTGTGTAGTAGTAAAATTAAAGTGAATTAAAAATGAGTGGAGGAGATAAATTTGGGTGAAAAATAGAAAATAAAGAGGAAATAAATAAGGGGTAATATGAGAACTGTTAGGAGTAAAAGTAACATTAATAGGTAAAAAAGTAAWGTATAAAAAAGGAAACGTAAAAAATAAAAGGGAAAATCAAAAAAGGAAACGTAAAAAATAAACTGGAATGGAGGGAGTAATATTTTGGTAATAACTTCATATCTCTTTTTTCATCATATGACCTTTTTGTTTTCTCCCCGTCTTTTTCCTCTTCCTTGGTCTATGTGCAAACCAACTTGGTTGTGGGTATTTCGAAAAGGAGAAGAATTTGTTAGCTAATTAGTTATATCACCTAATAAATGGATGTTTAAATTATAAATTTAAAATTACGATTTTGTTTGTGATTATTCTATATTCCKAACTGTTCATGTTCCTTGACTATTTATTATTTACTGTAGAAAAACACCATTTACTGGTGGGTATTGGGTAGATTTTGCCCAATTTAGGGGGCGAGTGATTGTGAAACCCGAAATGCATTCTTTTAAAGCTACCATGTTGTCACAATATGACACTTTTATGCTTTTTAAGCATGTGTGCCACTTGTTAGTTGTCCAAACTCCCATTGCAAGACAACTCGCATATTTGATGTAATAAATGACTTGGTTTGTGCATTCTAAGAGGTAAGCAAGGAAAACCTGAAAGAGAATGATTGTGAGGGAGTAGGTATTACAAATACAATGGATGAGCTCTCTTAGCTTTTGTACGTACAAATGAGCCTTGATACCCCTTTGATAGGCAACTTTCCAAATTTTAGACTGTTCTAAACTTCTAATCTCTTTAATGAATGGTTAGATTGAATACAATTGGCTCTTCACTTACAACCTTTAAAATTTCTATACAAGCTTTATATACATATGAAACAAATAACTGAAATAAGATACCTTTAGAACAAACCCTTTTAGAAGACTACCTTCTAGAGTACTTCTAATGGAGCCTTAAAGCTTCTATAGCCTTCCAACAATGTGAGAATTTGATACAATATAATATGCTGCTTATCCCAATTGGAGTTGTATGACATGTTAATAAAAAAACTGTACAACTTAAGGCCAACTTGGGTATTCAACTATTCATTATTCTTAAGGTTATCTTTATTAGATAGTGTTGCGGGGGAGACACATGGGGCTACTTCATGGGAAGGTCTACACCTACACCTACACCTCGTGCTGTATCCCATTCTGATGAATTAAGAGGCAAGGTGTGGTATTCTATCTACTTTGAGGGGATAAGAATGGAGTCCTAGTTCTGATTTCTAGTTTCCTCGTTTGTTTTTATTTTTGAGAGTTCATGTCCTCAAACTTGTTGTATGAAACTGGTTCCAACATTAATTTTATTGTCAATGTGGTTGAGGGATATATGGTTGACGTGAGTAAGAKAAAGTGTAGARATAATGTGTAATAAGTCTTTGATGATTCTTGACGTGTTGGATTCCTTGGGTTGTCCATAGTCTTCAAATATTTGAGGCTTAGAGCTTAGAGATTGAGATTATGAAATGGTTTATTTATTTTATTAATCAACCTGATAAGTTCATTCAAGATGGGAAGAAAAGGGGTTCAAATAAATGTGAAATGTTGATAATTTATGCTGTCTTGTCCCAGAGATTACACTTCATCCATTTTTCTAATCACTACACTTTCTTAAGACGGAGATGGTATAAAACCTGCTACTTCACCTCAAGAGGAAATATTCTGGCACTTAATTTTTTGTGAAAAGACCACCTCACCTTCATTTTTACCTCATTCTCCTAATATTATTTTCCCCTACACTGCCCTCCCTTCAATTTAAGTCAGCCCCATATTCTCTCTACTCTCTACACCTTTCTTTAAATTTCCCCACCTTTTCTATATTTCATCTGCAAAAATAGGAGGTAGTATATTGTCAAGATAAGAATCTTGATTTCAAGAGTGATTGGTAATTTCTATGTTCTGATCCATTCATCCATTCTCATATACTTTATTAAAATTTTAAGATATAGGGAGTTCTGGTGATATTGCCTTTTTTGTTTTTTGAAGTTATATCCTGTTGTGGATTTTTTGTTTTGATTGTTGAGAATTGGTGTACGTCATCAGGTCACAAGGAGCGTTGACACACAGCCAGGCAACCTTAGTCCACAAGAGCAAAAGACAATTGAAGCAATAGTTCGAGCAAGGTAACTTTTGAATATTTTTTTTCTATGCTATGATATATTGAGAAAAAAAATTGCAATCAATATCTTATTTTTGTTAAATTTTAGTGAATATCCCTTGTCGATAGTCCTGGTTGGTGTGGGAGATGGCCCATGGGACATGATGAGAGAATTTGATGACAACATTCCTTCTCGGGCTTTTGATAACTTCCAAGTAAGCAATGGGTGATTCCTTGTTATAAAGATGATGCATATTTAAGGTTTATAGAAGATGCCAGTAATGATCTGAATACCTTTTGTTTTTAGTTTGTGAATTTCACGCAAATTATGTCGAAGAATATGGATTTATCAAGAAAGCAAACAGAATTTGCGCTCTCAGCCTTGATGGAAATACCTTCTCAGTATAAAGCCACTCTTGAGCTTGGCATGCTGGGGTAATTATCTTCTTGGACCGTCTTATATTTTATTTAATTTTTCTTAAAAAATACGGAATATGACCTGTGACAATGATTTTCAAACAAGCAGTCGTAAAACTGGACATTGTCCGGAAAGGGTTTGCCTTCCTCCACCTCAATACAATGCTGCTTCTGGGCGCACTGGATCAAAATCATTTTCTCGCACAAGCAGTTTTCAGCAGAGTGCTCCTGCTCGAGCTCCAGCTTATCCTCGTTCTGAATCTGGACTTGGCACAAGTTCATCTTCTTCGACTCCTGCTTATAGTAGCTCAGCTGCACCATCAGCTTCTACTTATGAGAATCAGGTAGCCTTTGAAACCTATGGCACTGTTTTACTTTGCCACACTAGTAACATATCAGGGATAATTTTGTGTTCAATTTTATGTTTCGARCAGCTKTGTCCCATATGCATCACTAGTCCTAAAAACATGGCTTTCGGCTGCGGGCATCAGGTATTATATGAAAGTATTACATGCACTTCTTGTTATTAATACATYTAATGAAGGTATTGACGTTTTCTATTTCCATTCATTGATCTTTTCATTTAGACATGTTGTGACTGTGGAGAGTTCCTGGATGCTTGCCCAATTTGTCGACGTTCTATTGAGACCAGAATAAGGCTGTACTGATTGATTTTTCAGCATCTGAAGTATTTTTCTTTTGACTTCCTATGAGCCTGAGTAGCATTATTACATTAGTTTTACATATGGTGAGTTTGGATTTGGATATGCAACGACTCTTATTTCCAAAATTTAAGTAGTAGTTTTAGAAATCTGGTTTTTTTAATCCTTATGGAAATAACCTCATTTTCTAATTTCTATATGCAGTTATTTGTGTGTGACCGAAGAATTTGTCAGCTATTAGCCCAAGACTGGACTGRGAATTTTGATGCATTGTGTTGCAATTACATTAGKTTTGCTGGTGAATCAACTGCAATTCATCGGCTTATCAGATATTAGACGTAATGTTGTAAAGTTGTGTTTATCTCTTCTTCGTGGCCCAATYCCCTCAAATGCAGCTCCTAATAATCTTCCCTTCTCGTACGCAGTTACTTGGCTGATTGTTGACAGAATCGCAAATCAATGTAAATACCAGTTTTTTTTTTTTTTGGTCATCATTTATTACACTTCAAGGAACTATTCCTTGGATAATGAAGCACTAGAATAATTTTTGGCGCATGATATTTAATTTTCTTTTGTTGCATGTTTAGGAWTTTAGTTATTTATGTAATATTCACTAGAAATAATACGAAGTATGTAACTTGAAYGCCGTAATTTTGTAATAGGGAAATATCTTATTTGCTTAAAAACGACTATTTTTTTATATTTATTTATTTTTAATTGGAAGTGGAATTGTTTTCGTTGTCCCATCCTTTTATCAGTCATATTTTGCGGACTTATGAAATGGATGTTGTCGAAGAAATGTTACTTTTCTTGGGTGAATTCCTTTGTTTCAGCATTCTGAGTTATTTWMAACAAAGATCATACCATCAGTCGACTAACACATTAATCATATAATGTAAATCCCTTCACTCTACAATGTTACATAATATTTTATCTAACCACCTGCAATATTGTACTCMGTATTTACGTAATATTGTATTTGTTTTTCTACTTTGTTTTGTTTAGTTTCACCATTGAGTGCTTGTSCCAAATTTTTCGAAWTTTTTTTCAATTTTTTTTGGGATTTTGGTTCTCATCTATGGTTGAGAATTTTATTGTTAGGGTTATTATAATAMTTGGCAAGATGATTTGGATTCCTATGGGTTTAGGGTTTTTAATSAACTTTTCAATCAAAACACCAACGCAGATTGCAAAGGTTTCGACTTGRAAAGATGCATCGACATCGAAAATCATTGTTAGCGTCAAGTTTGAAACRGTGGAATATGAGCTATGCTAAATTCGCAAATTAGTTATGCGTTTGATTGTAAGAATTATGTTATTTTCTCTAAATTTATGGTTTACAGATTTATGTTATTTTAGATGCCGTGTGGCTATTACTTAATGAAATTACTTCTACCCGTCCAAAAAAAAAAACTCACTTTAATTGACTTTTCACTTATATAATAGAGATATGATATTTATAACCATTATTTATTTATTTATTTATTTATTAAAGATTAAAAAAATAATCGATATGTTCTTAATAAAAGAATGGATTTTTTTTTTTTTGACGGGAACAAGGCCTAAAGCTTTAACTACTGCATGGTCAGTGTACTCAAATCATTTTGACTCGTCCTCTTAGATGAGATTTAATTTAAGAAGCTCCCATCATCACATTTTTTTTCTTCAAATGTTATAATTTGGGTTGGTCCACACCCCATAAGGATCAGTTTCATGGGCCTATAAGACCTGTCACTTTCGGCCTACGCTGGTTGATATATCTATTGACTTTGGTTGCACGAACTCCTAAGCCAGGTAATCATGTTTGGTTGAAGGGAATACTATTCGAAATCCGTTTTTACTGGAATCGAAGTCCACATTTTGTGTGAACTTCCCGTATTATCTTTACCCCTAATATATATCCACCACCACCAAGCCATCTAGCAACTACCGTTTTGACCCCACGCAACCATCCAGACCACTACGCAACCACCCAAGCCACCTTGCAAACTACTCTCAAATTTTATTTATTTTTATTATTTTAAAAGTCACCCAACGCCTTGGCTAGGCGCCCCAACCAAGGCAGCCACGCYTRACCTAGGCGCAGCCACCAAAAAAACAAAGTTTTAGTTGGTGTTGGGTGGTGGTTGTTGGTGGTAGGGTGGTGTTGTCGGTGGTAGGATGCCTTGGGTGGTGGTTGCCGATTGGTGTTGGTGTTGGTGTTGGTGTTGGAAGGGTTGTGTTGGGTGGTTAGGGAGGGGAGAATCAAAGGACATATTGGGAAGTTTACTCGAAACATAGACTTTGATTCTAGTAAAAGTGGATTTTGTTTAGCAATCCGGTTTGTTTAATAATAAAACTTGTGTCTAAAATATTTTAGGGAATTTATTATATGTACCATGTACTTTTGCGTGTTGGCTATCTTCTTTTAAACTTACTTTTTTTTAATACTTATTGAATAAAATAAGTATTACTCCCTTCGATTCTTTTTACTTGCATCATTCCATTTTGAACAGTTTTCAATACACAATTTTGATCACTAATAACTTAAATTGTATTGTTTAGAAAATTATAAAAATTTGATATTAATAAACTATATATTAAGACGAATCTAACAACATCTCACTTGACTATATTATATATTATAAATTTGCCAAAAAAATTGGTCAAAGTTTACTAACTTTGACTCCCAAAAAGGAAATGGTGCAAGTAAAAAAATTGGAAGGAGTAATAAGTTTAGATAAGTATCAATAAGTTGATAAGTACAGAGTATCATTRTTACTTTTTCTTCTCACAAAATGAGTATCAATAAGTTCATATAACTACAAATAAGTTGAAAAGAACATACTCTTTTTGTGAAATACCACTAACGTTTTTTACCCCTTTCAAATAGAGGTGATCAAAAAAGCCCGGTCCGGGCCGAAATTTTGTGGGCTTTGGTCACGACTTTTTCGGCCCGAAATCGGGCCAGGCGGGGCCCGAAATTTCCGTTTTTGTCCGAGCTTTGGCAATCAAAATTTAGGCATTTTGGTTAATTTTTTGAGTCTAGCCTGAAAAAGCTCGAAAARCCCGCTATACTCGCCCTTATTTTTCGGGCTTTGGATACAAACTGCAGGCCCAAATATAGGYCCGGCCCGATTAAAGGGCCTATATTTTAGGCCAAGCTCAGCCCGAATCCGKTTCGACCCATGATCACATCTACTTTCAAAATACCCCTGAACTTTCAAAACTCCAAAAGTTGTCTTTTTGACGAAAACTTAAACGAATTTATAATAGTCGTTASCTTATAAATGCATTGTTTTTCCCCCGTTAATTTCAATGCTCATAAAACTCATAATTGATATTCAACTTATATAATTGTTCATCCTTCACTTCTTGTCCGTGAATTTGGTTGCAACCACGTTCTAAAAAATGRCGCTAAATGCACTCCGTTATAACTTCGTCCATGGGACTTGCGTTTGAAAATTTCTCAAGTTCCATGGGACCTGAAGAAATTCCAGATGCAAGTCTCATGGGTCGTAAGTTTGCAACAAACGCAAGTGCCATGGGACTTGAGACCGGAATTTCCTCAAGTCCCATGGAACTTGATGAATTTTCAGAAGCAAGTCCCATGGGACTTGCGTCCGTTGAGAAGACGCAATACTTTTTTTTTGTCTTTTTCATATTATTAAACATATTTACAAAAAATAAACATAATTATCTAACAAATATTTATTTCCAATTTTTTTAAATAAACGTAATTATATAAAAAAAAATTGTTGAGTGTTGTGTGGTTGTGCATGGGATGAGAAAGGTTGAGGCGAAAATAAGTAATATGCGACGACGTTTAACAATGTCCTCCTACTATATGTGTATATATATGGATCATTTTGATGAATAAGAATACAATTATCTTCTCCCCAATGTTCTCTCTATACTCTCTATCTTACACGTACTCTTTATAATATTARTTTTATAACACATCTTAATAAATGTGAAAATTAAATCAAAGAATTACGAATGTTAAACAGTAAAAGTAAATATTTTAAAAGGGTTTAACTTTGAATGAGATTAAAATGAATGTAAGTATGCAACCAACTAACCAATAGCGACCACGACATTGATCAATTATTATCGGGTTTGGAGAAAAGAAAAGGTGGTGAGAGAAAACTAAAAAGGATAAACTCAAAAAACATAAAATAAAAAGGTGAACCCAAAAGGCATTAAATATGGTGAGAAGATGGGTGGATGATTATTGGGAGGATTGAGCTACAGCACGATGCAAGGCAGATGCGTCACCAAGTATGTCACCAATCCTCTAGAGTGCCGCAAAAACAACAAACTACATTATTCATCTAAGCATCCACGAAACTACTCCTTCCGATCCGTTCCAAATTACTCAATATAGACAAGTTTTAAATTAATTGCTACACTTAAACTTCTACCTCGCTCTCTTTTATATGGATTCGCTATCTTTATTATCTATTTCTTACTCAAAAATAATTTTAAAAAAGTCTGCTGTAATTTTAAATGTGTAACTAGTAATTTGAAACTGATGTAAAAATTAGCAATGTAGAATAGATGTGAGCATGGGCTCGGCCCGGGCCTAGATTCGGGCTAAAAGTTGTTGTCCAAAGYCCGAACTTAAATACCTAAATCGCCAAAACCCGTAAATTCTTAGGTGATTCCGGGATCATGTTTTTCATTATGATCCCGGACAAATGTTCATCTTGAAATGCAAATGTTCATTTTCAGATGCAAATGTTCATCTTCAAATATAAATGTTCATATTCAAATATAAATGTTCACATCTAAAAATAAACATATGTATTTTGAAATATGAATAATTACCCTAAATCTAATGAGGTATATGATCCCGCATTTTTCAGATCAGACCAATCATAATAAGGTATATGATCCCGCATTTTTTCAGGTCAGGCCGGGCCTGACTTAATTTTTGATCAGCTCTGAATCCTCTAATATAGAGAATTAGAATGAGATGTTATTCTCAATTTGTCATGTGCTTCGTTTTGGATACTTATTTTAATTGCAACTATTGTGCTAGTGGCCCCACTTACCGACTTTGCATATGATGATCCATCTAAAAGTTCACTTTTCGATTTCATGACATGTCTATATAGCGTGCTAAATCTAGCGGGACTAGCGCAGCTAGATACATAGCGCGCCTACTGTTTGACACTGTTCACTTGTAATTTTTTTTTTTTTATTCAATTCTAACATTGTCTGGAAATATATAAACATTGTCTTACGAGTTTGTAACATTGTCCAACTACATACCAAACATTGTCTCAACGCAAGCTAACATTGTCCGACAAACTTAGTTGTGTTGACCAAGATTTGACCCGTGCTTTGTCTCTAGCCGCGATTGGTTATTACTTCATCGTCTATATATGCTTGGCAACTATCAACTGCCATGTCAATCCTCTTCATACAGATATTTTACGCTTTTGGAACACCTTCGTAATTAACTTACCACTACACTTTGATTCTTTACCCTCTCCCCTCGTAAATATACTCCGTCTTTGTGGCTAAAAAATATAGAGAATTTTATACATATCTTTAAAAATTTGTATATTTAGTCAATCAAGTCAAGCCACCTGTGTAATGCACTTTTTTTTACAAACCTATAACAATATCAAACGAGTCCAAAATCAACTAAGCACGAACCGGAGATTTAAATCAACATGAAAATCTTATATTAATTCGTATCAATTTTTGTAGCAACGATCACACAAWMAAAAATGAAAATCGATATGTTTGCATGAAATAGTAAAGATGGTAAGATCTATCAACCCTTAATAATAGGATCATATATTCATATTACCAGTACCAAATCAGTTGACTTGAAGTACACGTACCGTACAATTGATATGGCAACCTGCATTATCGACATCAAAATTGTTAACTTTAGTAAGAAAGCAAAAGCCTAAAACCCTAATCCTTCTCCTTCTTAGTTCTTATTGTATATATGTAGAACCCTAATTTTTATTTCGTTCTAATTATACTAAAGTTTGATAATTATTACTATTCATAACCTTAAGGGTTGTGCATAATAATTGCAACACTTTATCCAAAATAAAAAAGTAGAGAGAATTTTGATTAAAGTGTTGCAATTATTTAAAAGCGGAAGAAATATTTATCGTAAGCAAAGTATGTACATATCAGGATTAAAAAACATAGAATACAATATATAGATTAGAAGGAATATCACTACTCTGTATATAAATTTATTTCATTTTAAATATTATTATAGTAGACCTTTTTATCATACAAATATGTGTATAGTAGACTAATATTAATTACAAATATGTGTAAAACTAATTAAATTGCGAAGAACATACTAAACATAGTTTGGTTTTGACTTTTGACATTGGATTGTATGAACTAGAAATATACTATGTTACATGACTAACATGACAAGAACAACAGGCGACATATATACTCCTTTTGTAACGTAAAACTTGTCTCATTTGTTAAATTATTAATGTCAATATACAATATTTTTGAAACCACTTTTGCTAATCATTTTGTCCTTTTCTTGTCATACTTCCTCCATATCAAATTAAACGCAACAAACTAAATTTCACGCATTTCGAGGTTGAGATTAAGAATGAGATTATACCTTTATTGTGTTAAAATTATTTTGATTAATTCGCTTGTTTACATTGTTAAATCTCAATTTCGAAATGCGTGAAATTTAATTTGTTGCGTTTAATTTGATACGGAGGAAGTATTATTTATCTCTTTTTATTTCTGGACATTGGTTCATTAATACACTACATAACTCGCTATTAGTTTATTTTACATCGAAAAAGAGTTCTAATGCAATTATTGTTGCATTTTTTTCGTTACGAAGGGAATAATTATATTTCCAAGTCAGCACAAAAGTACTCAATAAGATATTTTTTCCAGATACTACTCCCCTTTGTCTTCTTTATTTCTCCTTTTTTAATTTCTTCTTTATTTTCCCTTAATGAACTTTGTGTTTTCCAATATTCCTCTCCTATTTATCCCCCCATTCCCCCCTCTCTTCACCTCTCCCCACTTCCTTCAATCCCCTCTCTCTCCTCTCTTCCTTCTTYCTCGCCAAATMAAAAYTAAAAATGGGAACACCAAAAACAAGAGTGGAGGAAAAATCGCGATCAAACAACTCCACTACAACAATAAAAAACACCAACAACAAATTCATCAACACTAACACTAATAACAGCAACGCTACTACTAATATTAACAACGCTGCTGCTCAGCTGTGTGATTTCTGCAACCAAAACTCGGCCGTGCTGTACTGCCGTGCTGACACGGCCAAGCTCTGCCTCACCTGCGACCAGCACGTGCACTCCGCCAACACGCTCTCCAAGAAGCACGTGCGCTTCCCCGTGTGCGACACCTGTGGGTCCCAGCCGTCCTCMGTCAAATGCTCCGCCCACTCCCACAGCAACCTCCTCCTCTGCCAGCAATGCGACTTTGACCTCCACCAAGACCAAAACGCCGCCGTTTTCTCCCACGATCGCGCCACGGTCGACGGCTTCTCCGGCTGCCCCACCACCCTCGAAATCTCGTCCTTCCTCGGATTCCACGATGAGTCGTCCTCCTGGTCTGATATTCTCATGGTGCCAGCTCACCACAATGTGGGCCCCTCTCTCCCCTGGGGCTGCTTCCTTCCTCCCAATGATCATCATCACGATGATGATGGTGATGGTGGCGGTGGTGGTAAGAAACAGCTCTTGTCGGAGTCGCAAAAAGATGAAGCAGATCACTCCCTTGTTCCTGCTGTTGTGTGCAATGACGACTTCTTACTGGGATTACACACTGACAATCCTAATACTATCATCAACGAAGATCATAATCAACAGATTTTGTTTCAACAACAGCACCAGCAACCTCAGCAACAGCAAGAGGTGAATTTCTCGAGTTTCATGGGATTACCTGCTATCAACGATAATAAGAGTAATAATAATAATGATAATGTGGAGAATGTGGTGTGGGATTCTACTCCTACTAATCCCACTTTGCAGGTTTGTTAATCTCGTTTCATGTTGGTGATGTTTGTTTCTAATTTGTGTCAAAAATCTTGTCTTTTTTTAAGAAAATTAAGTGGGTTTGGTTGGATTATTTGATTTGATTTGATTTGATTATATGGAAAATTGCGCTTTGCCCGATTTGGAATGCTTACCTGAATTAGTAACCATGTTTTAATACAGTTATTATTTTATAGATTCACTTTCTGTGATTTATGTTGGTATTTTAATTATCTCTGATTTCCATTTTCTTTTTTAGATTTCCTTTTTTTTCAAGGCACTTCAACAATAATTCAAACAATGATCTTACTCTTTGAAGAAAGAAAGATGACATGTTGAATTGATAGCTAAGTTTGAAATGAGCAACTAAATCTTGATAAGATTGTATATATTCTCTTAGAATCTGCCTTATGTTTGAATTATGTCATAAAAGATAAAGTAAAGGTTGCTTGTTTTAGGGATCTTTTGTAATTTGATCAACAACATTATATCTGCTTTTCTTGTTTTGCTTGATGAGCTAATAACAGTGTTTAGTAGTGCTTTTCTTTCATCATCATACACTTGCACTTGCCCAAGTGAATAATCATGTGCAATTTTAATTAATTCTGCAGATATGGGATTTTAACTCAGGACGAATGAGGGATTATGAGGAATCTGGGAGGTTGGATGGTGATTTTCGCGAAAATGATGTAGGTTTCATGTTCAACAGCTACAACTCGCTTATACAAGAGAATGGTTTGGCGAATCCTAAAGTGTTGGCAGATTTATATGAGATGAATTGCTCCGGCACACCGGAAGATATCCTGATGTATAATGTATGTACATTGTATGTCCGTCTTAGAGTCACTGAATTTTGTTTAAGAACACTGACGTTTTATGAGCTTAAATTTACTTGGTGATCTTGGATTCCTTGGTTGCATTTTAGGAGGTTTAGCTATCGATATGTATTGATTGGATGTTGCTGTTATTGTAACTACAGAATAACATGCAAAATCCAGCAACAAGCCAGGGTCCAGCAACATCGGAGAGCAACAATTTGCCTATAATTAGGCCATCTTCGGGTTCAGTTTTTGGCAAACCGAAAAGTGCTAGCTCCACAGAAGTTCATTTTATGGACCAATCTATGTACTTTGGAGGAGAGAATGCACTAACTGCAGTCAGAACAAAGGCCGACATGGAGATGCTGGCGCAGAATCGAGGCAATGCCATGCAACGGTACAAGGAGAAGAAGAAAACACGAAGGTAGACTTTGTTACATCTTTGCCTTCATTCCGTTTTCTCTGTTGWATCTTGGGATTTTGTTATCTGTGCAGTCCCCTGATTATTGTTTGCACTCTTGAATGGTTAGGTATGAGAAGCATGTACGCTATGAGTCAAGGAAGGCAAGGGCTGATACACGAAAGAGAGTGAAAGGGCGATTTGTGAAGATCAATGATGCTCCAACAGGCTAAATACTGTATGGTCTTCAAGTCCATATTGTGTAAATATTTTAAATGCAGAGAGGAGATCTGATTTCTGTGTCTTCAATTTTGTCTACTACAGAAATTTCCATTTGTTGGTTGCCTTTAGTTTAAAACTTTAGATTGAGAATGGTCACCACATTCGGCTTTATTATGTGTTTTTGTAACCAAAAAAACAAATATATGTGAGGAAAAAAAGAATGGAAAAACCTATTGCTTTAAGGCAGAAGTGAAAAAGATGATCAAATAAAAATGCTTCTGTTGATTGACTTGRAAGATACATTTTTATCATCCAGCTAGAGTAGCAATTAGAGTTCCTTCTGGCTATGTTTGCATTTTTTGTGTYGAAGTCCTACGGATTGCAGTCTGCACAACTACTTAGATATTTGGATGCTGCATCTTTAAGGACTGTGCTAGTTTATTGGTTTGAAAAATTCTGGTCAAGCCAGGTTCTTAATTGCAAGTCTGAGTTCATATGTATTTCATGTCAGAAGCAATGTGAGCTAATAGTAGTTACTTGCTCTGGATTAGTCTAAAAGAATTTGAATCACCAAAGGAGAGAAAATCTTATAAAATACTATGTCAATTAATGCTAGCAATTCATTAAGCAAGTTATTGAGAATTTGAGACTTAGCAGATCTGATATAGGCCACCGYCACCACTAGCAGTTGCAGATTGAAGGGCCGGAGATCATCTACTGTGTTTAAGGTTAAAGGCGCCTCGCTCTAGACTTGCTAGATGGGTCRTGGCACTCTACTTCTGTTTGTTGTCTGCTTCTCGGTTGCTGCTGTTAATGGAAACTTTGAAGGTATGTCTTGCTCAAAGTGCTCAACTCTATTTGTAATGTTGAATTGTTCAAATATATGAGTTCAAATGGTCACTACCTAATGTGAACAGGTGATGTGCTTGCAAGTTGGAAGACGATGCTTAATKACCCAAACAATGTGCTGCAGAGTTGGGATCCAACCTTGGTCAATCCCTGCACTTGGTTTTGTGTTAGTTGCAACAGCGATAATAGTGTCGTGAGATTGTAAGTTGGTCTAGTTTGATCAACCTGCTAGTCCATTAGTTGCACTGTAGCTTTTGGCAGAGCAATTTCAATGGCTTAAACTTATTAAAATTTCTTCATAACATGAAGGGACCTAGGTAATTGTGGATTATCAGGTAATCTTTCAAGCGGACTGGGCACAGTTTGGCTAATCTTCAGTACTTGTAAGCACAATACACTATCCCCCATTCTGATTGGTCATTTTAGATRCATTAACAGGTACATTAGAACATATCTAAATTGCAATTGCATCATATACTTGTTTGTTGATACTTACAAAATGATCTCGCAGGCAAGTGTTTAATTCCCTCAGAGTTTGGTAATTTGACGAGACTAGTGAGCTTGGATCTTTACAATAATCAACTGTCAGGATCCATTCCCTCGAGTCTTGGCAATTTGAAGTCCTTGAGATACCTGTAAGTATCTCTAACTGTGGTTTCCAATTACAAGTTACAGAGTATATTTTTGTTCTATTCTTTGGGCGATATCTGTCAAAAAAAAAAAAAAAAAAAGAGTAGCAACCTATATATTCGTTGCATCGAGCCTATCACAGTTCGAAAGATAAATATCTAATTGATACCTATGAATTAAGGATTTTAATATGATATTGACATGACCTATTTTGTCCTGTMAAAAAACTGGTGTCTTGAACCCTCAAAAGTGATACATGATGCTGAACAAGTTAAATAAGTAAGCCAACAACCAWTAGGGCCAACTTCGAATATAATTAGATAAGCTGATATTAATGCTGCTAATGCACTAAAATTGATGTATCCAGGAGACTCAATAGCAATGCTCTAACTGGTGATACCATCTGAGGTTTTTGAGCTTGTTACAACGGCCAATCTGCAAGTCTTGTGAGTTCTATTCTACCATCTGAGATTTTWTAGATTATTGAGAAAAAAAATACATCTATTCTTCTGTGTAATATCTGCTAGTTTTGGTTTGCGCTGTTGTTAATCTATCATCAACCTAAATAATATGCCATATGCTCAGGAATGTTTCGGAGAATTTTATGACAGGGCGCGTTCCATCCTCAACATCAAAAGGTTCATTTATCTTCTGAATTACCCGCTTTTCTCATTTTTGTTTTACCCCACATGCTGTTCTCGCCATGTATATGTTTAATGGCCTGGTGACATTCTATTCTTTTGTTTTCGGAAATTACTTAAGGGTTGGCAATCACCACCATCATACAAGACCCAAGAGCTTCATGAAACATTTGACAGAGCTGAAGAAGCCAGCACTGTCAACTCATAGTCACCTCAACGGCATCACTGCAGCTGGATAAAAAGTTTTCAATTGCTCAAAAAAGAAGTCACTTTTGTTTTTTGTGTATTCCTTTCTCAAGACTTTATATTGGCTATGATCCGAAATTGATTGACACATTATCTCAACTTCCGTAATTCTACTAAAATATCCTCTGTACTCGATTGTTGTCGTGTTTCATACTCTCATCCTCTCCGGTCTTCCCCACCACTCCCTTCTTCCCTTTACATGAGTGAAG
>SNQN01000856.1:4180-17854 GCA_008642245.1 Bassia scoparia | reverse complement strand
TTTTATAAAAAATTAATATTAACATTCATTAAATGTTTTTTACATTTTTTTATGCAACAATAATTAATAAAGTATATTTGGGAGGAAAAATATGAGAGGTGGGGATTACTTTAGTACTCCATCCGTTCCAGTTTGTTTTTTACGTTTCTTTTTTGGTGTTCACCTTTATTCTTTACATTTCTTTTTTCATACTTTATTTTTTTTTACCCATTAATGTTACTTTTACCCTTAAAATAATTAGTATTACCCTTACTTATTTACTCATCATTCTTGATTTTCCCCAAATATATCTCATCCCCTCATTTTTAAACATAAAAAGAWTTACTTTAATTTTATTGCACACATCTCAAACAAATTATAAGAATAATACAACTTCCAAGTAATATTAACATAATTTATCCAAATACCAATTTTCYTTAATTGAYGTGCAATTCTACAAACGTAAAAAACAAATCGGAACGGAGGGAGTAATAATTATTAAAKTATTAGATARATTGTGTTCCCGGATGTTGAATGTTAAAATTGCCACATAAAAWCAACATCGATCATACATTCATACTAGCATATGAAAAATTTACAGGACACTTAACAATCTTGACTAACTTAMTGTATTMTTTTATAATTGATAAGATCCTAKAATCTTACATGCTATGGTTTCATAGATGCTTAGTGARTGAGTGTCTTACTAATCATTAACTTTTTTTTGACAAGTACTAATCATTAACTTTGATTTGACCTATTTTGTTTTCATCATAAAATTTGACTTTGAAACTAACTGTAATCTATATCCTAGTGGATTAATTAGTTAAACAAGTTGAGCAGTAATCTCCTTAACATATACAGATAATTAGCTAAACATTCTTTGTTTTTGTTTGTTTGTTTGTCTTTTTTTGACATGAATTAGCCAAACATTCTTGATTGAATTAACTGTTACACATTAGCTCAAGATAGTTTAATTTGGTGCCTGAATTATATTCTTTTTCATACATCATTGTAAATTTGTAACTAAATATACTATTCCGTACTGTATTTCACAAAACTTGAAGGGATCTTGGCAATGCTAGCCTGAGAGGGGCTCTTTCGCCAACTCTAGAGAACTTGACTCATCTTCGATACTTGTTAGCTCGACCTCCTTTCACCTATTCTGTTCATGCGACACTCTCATTGTCTTTATAGATCACATTTTATACATACTTCCTCCGTTCCCAAATTATTTTTCTAAAACACAAACCTTTGATCACCAACATCTTTAATTTTTTTTTTTTTGTTGCATATTTAGGAATTTAATACATCAATATTCGATACAATGTATACAATGGGTAGAACACAATATAACATGTGAATAGACGTAATCATTCAGCACCTAAATGGAATCCTAAATCCTAAGGCTTCTGCGTATTTTACAACAAAGATCATACCCATMACTCGACTACCACATTCATCATATAATGTAAATATCTTCAGTGTACAATGTTACATAATATTTTATCTAAGCACCTGCAATATACAGTAATTAGCAACTACCTTTGATATGTAAAGCGTCTGTCAGGTGTATAATTATACTGCTGTTGTCGATATTCTGCTTCTGGAGCAAGAGCATGTGACAACACATCACGCTGAAGTTGCCATCCTTCCGGCTCCTGTAGGTACTTCTTTGATTCTATGTAAGCCTCAAGCTTACTTAACACAGAACTAGCGTTTGGGTCTCCACGCCCTCTCAATGCAGGCACAAACTCCGTAGCAATGGTATTCAGTATCTTCCTAAACTGGATTTGGTATTTTCTATGGAGAGCAAACCCTGCCATCTGTTTGAGTAGATTAAAAAATGAAGGGGGAWATTATTAAATCAATGAGGCATTTACAAAGAAAAGACAGTTATAATTTATAAATAATCTTGGAAAAAGACAGCTTACTCCAAGGAATGCCTCAAGAGCAACAGCAGTGTATCTAGTACGTGGGAGCGCATTTAAGAACCTTGCAAGCCAAGCCCAACCTTCTTCCAAGCCATGCTTGTTTGGAATGCCCTGAGCTTCCGTCTACAAAGAACCATGAGATCTCTGTTGGACATGAACTAAGAGGAACGAAAGGAAGAAACACAGAATTGTGGCATATTTTCAGACAATAAAGTTATGCAAACCTGAACTACAGCCCCATATAGTTTCATCAGGGAAGTTACACGTTCCAGATAGCGATCTGTTGTCTCTGTCTTTCCATCTTCTTCCCGGAAGCCAATCGCTTTGTAATAAGATTCTTCAGTTTCAAACACAGTCTTAAGTATGCAAAAGAGAAGTAATCAGCATTTGACGCCGTCAGAAATCAAGCAAGTTTAAAGAGCAATTAAGAGAGAAGCCTCCACATCATCATATATGTTGTTCTCAATAATAATGTTTTGACAAATTTCTAAAGACRTGCAACAAATGCAGTCCATTGATGTAACAACCTTTTCATATAAATCTAGATCACATAGGATGAATGCACAGGCCAATTTAAATTGGTCAGTAAAATGCAAGAAGCAATTGGGATCAATGTTATCAAGTCATGTGGTATTCAAAGCAAGTGCTATTCTGAGACAATACATGACCGGCACAACCATTTTTTCAGAAGAATATGCAGCAGTTCAATTTAAATTAATAACTATAAGATGCAGATGATATTTAATTCAATGAGCAGTATCTCAGTGGTCATACATTGACATATTATTCAGCGTAGCAATGGAACTCAGAAGGAAGACATGCAAAGAGTAAAGAATATAAAGGACATATAATTCAAACGAATCCAGAAATTTAGCTAACTATCGTCTTTGGAATACATTAAATGCTTGGGAACAGTAGTAAAAGCTTTGTGGAATCTGCGAGGAGACAGTCCGATGAGCAGCTGGGCTGATTTAGAAGAAAAACTAAACAAAAATCAAGAAAAAAATTGCAAAAGATACAAAAAAAAAAAAAGTTTCAAATTCCTTTCAACAAGCTGAGTTTTGCGCAACGCTAAAATATGAATTTTTGTTGATGAGAGCCTTATTCACCTACACACCAGCTGAACTGACTTACTTGAACGAATGGGTCATCATCTGAAGTGAATTTCCTATACAGTAGTTTGAATTGATTTAACCCCAAGACTAGGCTAATATGAGGTATAGGGCTATCTACCTTACCATCTAAGTATAAAAGGCATAAGTTTGAGGGCATGTGGAATACATAAGCTTTTCGGAACATGGTTGTATATAATGCACAATGATGTGTGAGACATAAAATATACTTCTTTTGGAGGATCTTTTATATCTTTGAGCTGGGCATAAAAATAGTGTGCGCTCTCATTCAGTAAATAATGTGGTGATTTGCAATGCTTTCAGTCACTATCCTAACTTATTACCGTCCTCTTCCTACTATTCCATCTGTTTTCAGCTCATATAATCAGTGAAAGATAGTCTTTAGTTGTGAAACAAAGCCATAAGTAGTTGAATTTCATACTAAACAATATCAATCAGCAGTACCTGTGCTCTAACATACACAATCACATGGCGCATGCAAATGCAAACTGTTTAGTTGGTGTTTGGTGTTTCATATAAGGATGACCTGTACACACATGAAAAGTTACATACGTGCATAATACCAGTTAAGATGACTAAAAGTCTAGCAGTTATACGTATATCATGATCAGGAAAAGCCTTTAGTCAAGTTGGCCTGTGAATTTTAACAACGTTAACAAGCTCATAACATTGATATATGCATTGGTAGGAGTACTGCTTATTCTGTTGTCTCAACATAGTGCTAACAACATTTCTAAATGCTTGGTTATTCCAGAAAGTCGATCTCCAGTAAAATATAATAATAATTAAGAGTATTTATCAGGCTCAGCAGCCCGTGTAGGTTGGGCGATCAGATTTGTTGTAACTGTAGTAAAATTTCGGCAAGGATATGATCAATAAAGAGATTCGAGCCACTTTTCACATTCACTTGGGTAATTTGGAATTCAAGAACAAATGAAGATCAACTAAAAAGATGTTCACGATCTTCTTTAGATTACCAATTGCAATTCTCATACTGTAAGAATGTGGGTTCATAGAGAAGGCAGAAGAGAAGGCGGGATCCTACTATAAAGTGTCGAAAGAGTGATAGAACTTTTAACAAACTGGTAAAGCCGAAAGTTAGTGACTTCCTCGATACTTGTATGTGTACTTGGCATTATTTCCATTTTAAAAGTGGTGCAAATCACGAAGCTATACATCCTGTTACCGCAATAAGATTTATGCGCTTTCCCTATGCGACATATGGTTCCATGTCTCCCCTGCGTGTCTATATCTCTGTCTGTATGATAATACGTGGCGTCTAGACTCGTAGGTAGAATGCGAAGTAATTTTTTTTAGAGAAGAGTACATGTTTCACTAAGATAAGAGATATAGGACAGTTTAGTAGTGCACTGGCTCTGATCGCAAGATATTCAATCAATAGTCAGAACATTAGGGATTAAAAAATGAAACTAATAATGGGCAGCAGCAGAACACCATGAAGGGGGGCAAGGCCGCAAGCGATGGAATAAGGTGTAAGATGGCTCAAATTCTATGCGGTACCTTCTTTGCAAACGATGCTACGGCAACAGACTGAGGAAAGGAAGGTTCATTGAAGATCTTCATYAGGTGATTTGCTTTTGATCTGCATACAGTAGAATATTTAAAACATATACATACAACAAATCAAAACAATCAGTATTTGAAGCCCACAAAATTATTCATATATAGATAACAATCAAGGTTGCAACTATTGTACATAATTTGTATGGGCCATCACACATCCACTGCTAAACTGCTATTAACAGTATTACATTAAATGTTGGTTAATATGAAGTTAAATACGTTAGTTGATATAGAGGACCATTACATGTTGGTTGATATGATTAACATGGCAGGCCAATAAACGTCACTTTAAGGATAACACAAAAAGGCTGACATTATATTAATTTAAGCCTATTGGTATTCTATACCAGTGGTTAATCATTAAGTTCTAATCATCAAACTACTAAAATGCCAGCACTCTTACACAATATAATGTTAGCCTAAACTTCAAACCTGCATTTACCAAAAAACATATGTAAAATCTGTGTGCAGCTTAAGTTACTGAGCGTGTCAAAGCAGGAAACAACTATGTACAGAGCAACACATACCGTACACTGTCTATTGATCCACTTATTTGTCGTATCAGCCTTGCCATTTCCCGTTCTTTAGGGCGCAAGTCCTGTCAAAGAGACAAAATTTAATAAATGGGTATGAAAATGGCGATAGCCAAGAAAGAAAGTAAAACTGAAACCAATCTTCAATAGTTAGGATCATCATGGACTGAAGTATTACCACGTGAGAAGCAGAGATAATTGACTGATTCATATCCTCTAATTCCTTGTAAGTCTTAAGCCTTTTCTCTTCAAGCTTGAGAGCATTTTCTGCAGCCTTAATAAAGTTACCTGCAACAGTATTATATTTAGTTAGTTGATAGAGGGCTAAATGGGCTGTTGTCAGCCAAAAACTTCTGCTGCAATACATGTAAAATGCTCAGCAACCAAAGTTACAGTTACTCACAAGGAATGGGGGGTGAAAAGATGTCAGTACATCTTTAAAAAACCAATCAATGGGAAAACTGGCAAAATTTCCAATGATATGTGCACACTTTCAGAAAAATATGCTTCATTTGACTTGATGTCTGAATAATATCTACGAAACAATTAACCAGTCACTCAATCTAAACCTTAATCCCAAATATGGGTCCGATTACAAGAACCAAAATATTACGACTGGTGGTCATCCACCAAAAAATTCTCTCCACCTATACTCGTTGATCAAAAGCCACTTGCTYAATTATACTTCCTCCACTTTTTAATGCTTGCACCATTGCAATAGGACRTAACTTCAAAACAGTATAAAAAAGGGTGCAAGGTTCACTAAGGTAATAGGGGTCTTAAAGCCTAAGCACAAAGTGCAAGCGTGAGGCGCACTTTTTAGTAATTAAACATTTCTGCACTCATGCATACATAACTCGTTAAATAAAATCATTAAAACAGATACAAGTCAACAGAAGATCTACATATCATCATTTCCTATAAATATTCTATAAACAAAGCATACATGTCATATAAATCTTTTCTCTTCATCCTACGCAACAAAGATACTATCCTTTTTAATAGCACGAGTTTTTTTTTTTTTTTTTTTTTTTTTTTTTTTTTTTTTTTTTTTTTTTTTTCCGCTTTATGAGCCTTAAAGCGTGCCTGATCAAAATAGCCTCGCCTAGAGGTAATCAAGTGCTAACCTCTTGTGCAGTTGTGCTTTGTGCCTAGGCGTGCTTTTTTAAACACTGCTTCTAAAGTGATGAGAGAAGAAGAATAGGGACCCATGTGTTAGGAGAGAGATATAAAGGATCTATTGACAAAAAGAAAATGGTGCAAGTAATTCACCACTGCCAAAAATGGAAGATGGTGCCAAAAAGAAAAAGGAGGAAGTATCCAATTTATTCACCCTTTTTAACCTCCTCCATAGTCCATCGAAGTCAATTTTGTTCTACCTCAACGCCTCCTAACATCACCATGGTTACAAGTCCCTGCTCTTTGCTCTTTTGCATCCTTCCGTATGTGTCTCCTAACATCACCAAACCAACACAAAACAATTTTCCTAACTCTATTCCTCAAAAATCCACTATTCCAACTCAAATGTTTTCACCTGAATATTTCCTAAGTCTTAATTCTTCCATTGTCTCCCGCCATATCCATCTTACTACGCATATGAGCAACAAGCAACACCCACTCTGCTCGTTAATAATACTTCTAGCTGATTCCAACATTGTCATGATGTATCCAATATACAACACCACCTCTTATTGTCCAACCCATAGAATTTTTTTTCTACAACATGTAATTTATATTTTGGGCTCATAATACTTACAATTAAAACATATTATGTCATCCCCTTAATTCCATGGGTTGCATACTAAAATATTGATCAATGTCATCACATTATCCAAGATACTTAAAAACTCACTAATTTGAACTCCTTGACACAAAAGCTAACCACTTCGATCTCGTAACCCGTCCTGAAGCGACATCCCATAACTTTTTGTTTGCCTTGCACTCACTTTAAACCCGTTAAAAATTTAATCTTTTGCCATCCCACTATCGAGCTTCAGCATATATATTATAGTTTGCCTCATTTTGCTCCACTAAAACATTTCATTTGCATATAACTTACAACCATGGTGTCACAACTTAGTTACGTTTGTCACTTCATCAGCAATATTGCAAAGAAGAATAGGTAATGTGATTTGGTTAGTTTTCGAGCTTTAACCCATTGACAGTTATTCAACGTCCATAGTGAACTTGAGTAGTACATAAGATGGTTAACACAATATACACACTTTAAAGTCACAAAAAATCTTCCTCATCACTCTTATCTTATGTCAATAACTGAAAATTCCAACATTCGACTTAAGAGACGTCTTATTGGAAAAAATAGCATGTGGTACAGTGAATTGCTTCTCTAATGTCACCATCTCTTCATTCACCTCATAGAAAAACAGAGTTGCTAAATATGTTGGATCTGATAGAACTAAGTTGCTCATCAGGAGAAAGGATGATAAATTTCTTGCACTACAAAAAAATGAAAGTACATTGGCAACATATACCCTGTAGTAGACCAAAATCGGAACATATTACCAGGATATTATCCAATGTACAACTGCAGGGTTGTGGTCTCTTGACGCATAACGCCTCCTTCTGCCAGAAGTTTTGTCCTTGGCCAGTTTTTCTACGCAGCTTATACTTAGCTAACTCTTTCCGCAGCTCCTGTGCAGCTTGTTCTTTCATTTCAGCCACAGTTTAGCAAAGTCAGGGCCTGCTCTGGCGCCTGCGAACCTGACGTGCCAAGTGTAAAAGAAATGAATTCAAGTAGAAAATAATGTCACTGGTAGTAAGACTGAGTATGCATCACACACACACACCAAATTTTTTAACAAAAAAAATGAAAGCAGACGGGGAAATCCAGAAACAACAATGTTACGTAATTAGGAACGTTGAATAATTTTTCCTTTACTTGGAGAGTTGAATCGCTATTTGCCTCACCTCTCCTATCTCACATTTACGTCTAAGTCTTGGTATTTTGTGTTGACAGGAAATGCAAAGTAAAAGCAAAACCTCGTCTTCCTTAGCCTTCTGTTGGCGCATTTTACTTCTTCGCAAGGCCTTTCTCTTTTCGTCTGGCTTCTTCAATAGCAGCATCATCTCTKATTCTTCTTTCTTCTATTTGGGATCTGTGTTCATGATCTCTTTGAATGGCTGTTAAGTGATTATCAAGGGCTTCAGCACTGCAGAGGTTGCAAGCACCAGTTTAAAAAAAGAAAGAAGAAAGCACCCTAGGCTAGGCTCATCAAAATTCTTAAGTAACAACAATCTCTTCATATCCTTGTACCAAAACCACAGAGATGGTTCAATTCCATCCAATGATAGGGYAGAGAAATAAGGATGAAAACCAAAACACTCAATAAATTTACAATTTCATCTAAATGAAATATTACATCTTGCGTTGGTAATGCAAGTCTAGCCTTCTGTCTGACTGTCGTCTAGCATCATTATTTTTCTCCACTTGAACAAGGGCTGACGTAGACTTCTCCCTTTCAGCTACCAACTGCATCTCCAGTGATGCTACTTGGTTCCTTATTTCTTCCTGTCAGAGTGTCAGATGATTTAGAAAATTTACTTTCTGCCCCAAATTCAACTCTATATCACACCATAGCAGAGTACCACAATTTCTAGTTTCGAGACTGTCACRTAGAGAGTGTTAATTTCCCTCAAGAGGCAACATTAACATTATTTTACAAGGACTTTCTGTTAYTTTSACTCCTATGAAAAATAAGAAGCTCCAGAAATGGCCAGAGAACAGAATACATACTCATTCTATATTTCTATGGGTATGGTAACATGCAGATTCAGTCTTCTCACAATTCTAGGCCCAGGTATGGCAAAATACAGGATCATATACAGTATGAGAAATTTATTTTGTCCAGCATCAAATCAACCCTTACAAAAATTTTWMAAAAAAGAAATATTACAGCCTAGGGCCTTCAACTAACTATCCCTTAAAAATATTGGATAAGTTAATTGGGACTCAGAGATGCATATGATATGTGGAGGATTGGAGATACATAAAGCAAGTTCCCTAAATGCAAGGAGAGAAGTGAGTGTCTGAACTCTGAAGTAATACAAAGTAAAAGGATATARGATGCATGATCATTAYTAATAAATATAAATGTTGTAGTTAATTGCCACTGGACATGAATATTTGGATATAAAAACATCAGWAAAAGGATATAGGATGCATGGAGACAAAGGTTGGAATCTCGAGGATTTAAGCTAAGTTGGAGCAAAACTGAGTATTTGGAATGTCGTTTTGGGTCACAACRGGGTATAAATGATGGAGTGGTAAGGTTAGACGGAAAAGATCTCCATGAGTGAATGCTTTAAGTACGTTGGGTCAATCATCCAAAAGAATGGTGATATTGATCAAGATGTGGCTCACAGGATTAASTCAGGGTGGCTTAAAAGGAGAGCGCCTACGGGAGTGTTGTGCGATCGAAGCATCTCTCTAAGGTTGAAGGGAAAATTCTACWGGACTRCTATTCGACCAGTCTTGCTCTATGGCACGGAATGTTGGGCCTCCAAGAAARAGCATATTCAAAAGGTAKGGGTCACCGAGATGCGGATGTTGTCGGCGGGATAGAATCAGAAATGAAGTGCGGAGAGTGGAAAAGTGGGMGCAGGGAGATTTTAMACGAGRTAGAGGGARACCGAAAATGACTTGGTGGGAGGGAGTTAAAAAGGATTTGAAACTGTTGGATTTACAAGCGGATGAGACTCTTGATCGTAGGGAGTGGAGGAGGAAAATTCATGTGAATGACCTCTCGGAATAATCACGTTTGGTTCATGTTAGCGGACCCCACTTATGGGATTAAGGTTCTGATTGATTGATTGATATTGCATTAACTAATATAAGAGAAATTATGATTGTGYGATATTTAAATCAAACTTAAAACTATGTTCTAGCAGCACAGTTCCAAGGGCAACACACCATATGGTCCAAGACAGCAGTACATATATCAGATACAAGCAAGAACTAACCTTAACACCAAGCTCATGTTCGTGTGTTAGTTCAAGGAAAGCACCTTCTACCACACCAATTTTATTCATAACAGTAACTTGTAGTTGCTCCATTTCTTCGTTATCTGAATCATCACTTTCACTAGAAAAAACATAATTGGGCAAATTAGTAGAGATTGCATACATAGCCATATAGATTTGAAATGTGCCAACCAARGCTAAAAAAGAACTACAAACTCCCATCTTCCCAAACTTRACTGTATTTACTGTCGATAACTAGCAGTATCCACTTTTTTCTTGCGTTATCTCTACCAACCCACATCATATACTTCAGCTCTTGAAATATACAAGCACTAGAACCAACATAACAATTTACAGTAACTCAGTAAGCAATGTCATAAGAAGATATCAATATAGTTCTTGTGCAGTGATGCAGTATTATACAAATCAACTCATAARCTTCTTGTACTGCTCTTAGTTAACAATCCAGTCTACTGGAGATTTTCAATGCAATATCATTTGGCACAAAATCATTATCTTATTACACATAACCAATTACAGATTCTTCTAGAATACCCTGGCAAAAAATTATACTCGTATGATCGTATCATTCATCTATCTCCCAAGTAGTAATTCTAGTAAAGAACAASAGCGCCAACAAAAACATACTTTCTCAAGTAATCAGAATCAATACCTGAGATAAATATCATTACAATTGAATCGACCTGCCGGCACCAAGCTTCTACTATCAGTTCCGTCYTCGCCATCMGAATCATCCATAAAATCATCGTCGATTCGCATTACAAACGACTTCCTCACTTCCTCTTTCTTCTCCCTCCTTCCAAACCTAGGAATATCTCTATTCATTTACGAGAGATCTAAACAATTCATCACCAAAAAAACAAATTCAATATTCAAAATTCATACATAATTCGCTATGATCATCAAACGGTGAAATCAGCATTTACCCGAGCTGGCGTTTTAGTGGAAAGGTTTCGAATTCAATCGGAGAATTCGGAAACATTATTGCAAAGCTTAGACTCCAATGAAACTCATTGCGACAAAAGATCATTTGAAGCTCCAGCTAGGGTTCGGATCAAATTGATATTCCATTAACACTCTTCGGACATCGCGCTCCAATTTGATCATCCCCCTTTCAAAAGTTGCCAAAATAAATATGAAAAATCAACATTGCGAACAAATTGAGCAGAAATTGTACAAAATAGTAAAGAAATTAGGGCAGGAAATTGAAACTTACATGATTGAGGGATTTGAAATATAGAGACGATGAATGCTTGGATGAAATTCGAAAAGCTTAATTCGTGAGAGAGTTTAGAGAGAGAGAGTGTGGCTGATTGAAAATTATGAAATTTTAGTGCCGTTACTCTGGGAAGGCAGTGTCGTTTGGTGAAAGAGTGGAGACAGAGACGAGAAGAGGGAAAATGAAAGAGAATTGGAGCAAATACCAAAACGCAGCGTTACAAGCTTACAAGGGGAGGCCGTTTATTTTCAACCGAAAACAATTTAAATTAATAATAAATTGGACTGTAAAATAAGTTGAATTAAACAACCCTTATTCTTTATTGCGGTTAAACTTTGGTTTAAACGAAACTGAACTTTCATTTATTTTAAAAAAAAAAAAGATTTTTGATGGGCATGGTGGAAAAAGTGAGGCTGATATGACTGAATTAATCTTGTTCTCGTCAACTTTATTTTAATAAGTTTCCGTAAAAATAATAATGCCTTAAGAGATTTGTTTAAGGTTTAGTAAAAATAAGTTCAATTTATACTAATTAAGTTCTGTTCCTGTTATGCAAATTTCGTGATGAGAACAGGGCCTTACTATTTGTTTCATCGTCCACGAATATCCTCTGTCAGTTTACTATTCATACCGCTTCTATTGTATATTGTTTATATCTTTACTATGCATTGGTATAAAATTGTAACAATTGAATATTAATAATTTACTCATTCACATGAATTCAAACAAAATTCTCACATGACTATGGGCGTGTTCGGCATATGCTTTTTTAGTAGCTTTTTAGCGTTGCTGTTTAGATTAAAAGCTACTTGTGTTATTTTTATGTTTGCCGACAGGGTGTGTGAACAGCCCAACTCTCGCGTCGGATCGAAAAGCGGACCGGCGGGTCAGTCCAGGGTGCCGTAGCGTATTTTAAGTAGCTTTTAGCGTTAAACGCTACCTTTTCAAACAGCTAGTAGGATAGCGTTTTCAGCTTTTAGGCTTTTTTAGCTAGGATAAAGCTACTCAGGTAATTAATTTCTTTCTATTTATAAATACAACCGGCTACTTCTGCGAACATCTCATATTCACAATTTTAGTTTCGTCCGCTACCCATATCCCAGCGCTACTATCCACACGCTATACTTAGCTTTTAATGCTACCCGCTACTTCTCTTATTTACCGTTAAAAGCTACTTCCAACGTAATCTTAGACCGACAGTGCCCTGTATGAAGTATGTTTGGATGGAGCTTTTAATGTAGCTTTTAGATTTGACTAGCGCGTCCAACATAACTTATCTAACATAGTGTGTTTGGCAAACTAGACTGTGCGAAAGTAGCGATTTAGCTTTTAAAGTAGATTTTTCACAAAACGCTACTATGTGATAGCTTTTGCGTTACTTCTTTTTAAACAGATACTATTATTACTCTTAAAATCATATTTTTTTTTATTACACCACTACCTTTCAACAGCTACTTATTTTGTCCAAAACAACTTACCCAATTTACAGCAACTTCCAACAGCTACCTGAAATCCCCGCTACAGCTACCCTCTACAGTTGACATCTACCTCTAYAGCTAATCGCTACCGCTACAACTAGTTTTACCAAACAGACCCAATATCTATTCTTATACATTAATAGTTATTCACAAAATTATTTTCACTTGTAAATAATTAAAAAATCACAACTGRCAAAATTTTCAAAGAACGAATAGAGTARTCCACATGCAAATTTGAACTTAACTCGAGTTAATTCTAATTTTTTTACCTGAGTAGATAAAAAAAAGGTTTGTTAGTTATAGTGACAAAAATTATGGGAAAATACTCAAGTTTGGATAGGAAATCTTCATGGAATTGGGATTCTACGTACCTTGTCTTGGCTGTTAATCCTGTTATGCCTTCTCGATCTCATTCACCAAATAGTAGTCAAGGGCATAATTCTTAGGGGMTTAACWATTTTAAAGTTGTCAACTTGWCATTCATTGAAATTGGAAAAAATGGCAAAATTGTTCATTATGAATTTGTCAAAATTTAAGTTTGATAGTTTTCGTTCTGATCAGTTGTACAAACACGTTTTTAAACAACACACTAGTGTATTTCGTCATAAGGATGATAATTATATTTTTTTTGACGGGGATGATTACTATAATTGTTTTCAGTGAATCATCTCTATTATATAAGAGAATGAGGAGGAAGATGGTGTTCCCCTCTCAAAATACGTAATTACCCTTAATGAAGGGTAATAAGGTACATGCATAAATTTTTTACTAAAAAAACAAATTAAAATTATATGCATAAATTATGCCTTATAT
>SNQN01000855.1:86367-100033 GCA_008642245.1 Bassia scoparia | reverse complement strand
TTATTGAATCATATTCTCATTTTAAATATAACTTTTCGACACAAATACCTTTATTATTATAAATATTACAAATATTTTTTTATAAAAACTATAATACATAAATGGGTTAAACGGGTTAAGTGGGTGACCCATTTAATAAGCAGGTCGGGTTAGGGTTGAGATTTTCAACCCGTTTAATAAACGGGTTAGGTTTGGGTTGATAGAGTTTCAACCCGTTTATTATTGACCCCAACCTGAAACCAACCCGACCTGATCTGTTAACCAGCCCTACTACGAGCGTTTCGACGTTTTGTCAGTTCGGTCGTTTGCGGCCTTTGAAACCCACTCATATCTCATGATTTTGGCCTCAAATTTCGCGTAAAGTCATTATATGATTGGGGGGAACCAACTTTATACTTTTCCGAAATTTCAACTGAAATTGGTCCGGAGACCTCATTTTCGTGATGTATTATCTATGTTTTTGGCCCTATAATTGACATTTCGGTGAGCCAGATCTATCTTGTTAAAAACTTCTCCCACACCTTAAGGGTCATAAAGGATAACTGCTCCTCGCCAAGTTTCAGCCTAAAATGACGAGTGTATGTTGTGTCTCCGACGAGCGTTTCGCTGTTTTGTCAATTAATCGATCGTTTGTGGCCTTTAAGACCCCATCATATGTCCTAATTTTGGCTCCAAATTTTACGTGACATTATTATATGGTGATGGGAAACAATATTAGACTTTTCTACAATTTCGACATAATTTGTTCAGGAGAGCTCATTTTCGTGATGTATAATCCACGTTTTGGTGATCCGTTCTGTTTTGCCAAGAACTTCTCCCACACCTTAGGGGCGATGAGGAATGAAAACTCTCTAAGTTTCAACCTCAAATGATGAATGTTGTGCCTCCTACGAGCGTTTCAATGTTTTGTTAGTTCAGTATTTTGCAGACTTCGTAACTCCGTTATATGTCCTAGTTTTGGTCCAAAATTTGGTGTGGTATCGTTATGTGGTTGTGGGAACCAACCTTAGATTTTTCTGCAATTTCGAAAGAAATTGATCCGGGACCTTATTTTTGCGATGTATAATCCACGTTCTAGGCCTTAAATTGACGTTTTAGTGACTCAAATCGGTTTTTGCCCAGAACTTCTCCCACACCTTAAGGGTGTTAAGGGACGACTCCTTGCCAAGTTTCAGCCTCAAATGACGAGTATTGTCCCTCCTACTAGTGTTTTGACATTTTGTTAGTTCATTCGTTTACGCACTTCAAAACCCTATCATATTTCCTAGTTTTGCCCTAAATTTTGCTTGGCATCGCAATGTAGTTGTGGGAACCAATACGCAACCTTAGACTATTCAGTAATTTTGGAAGAAATTGGTTTGAAGAGCTCATTTTCGTGATGTAAAATCCACGCTTTTTGCCTTAAAATCGACGTTTTAGTGATCCGACTCGGATTTACCAAGATTGATATTCTCCCACACCTTAAAGATTATGTACGAGTTATGGCTCCATTCCAAGTTTCATCTATCCTCAAATGAAAGTGTCGTGCTTCCTACTACATTATTTCAATGTTTTTGTTAGTTCGGTCGTTTGCGACCTTTGATACCTTTTCACGTGTCTTTTGGCCCCAAATTTTGCGTGACATTATTATATGGTTGTGGGAACCAACCTTAGTTTTTACGAATATTTTGACAAAAATTGGTTTGCAGTCCTCCTTTTCGTGATGCAAATCCATGTTATTAGCCCTAAGATCGGCATTTCGATGATAATTAGTTTGGTTGTCTGCAGCTTTCAAAACCCCATCATATGCCCTAGTTTTAGCCCAAAATTTTGCATTGCATTGTTATATCATTGTGGGAACCAAACTTTGATTTTTCAACAATTTTAGGACCAAAAATGTGATTATACATAACAAAAATGAAGTCTCCGGACAAATTTCGATTAAAATTGCCGAAAAATTTAAGGTTGGTTCCCACAATCGATAACGTTTTTTGCCCTTAACCTCATTTAAACCTCATTTTCACAAATACAATATAATCTCTATTACATTAGTAAAGGGGAAAAATGGTGTCNCGAGCGTTCCTTACTACCGTTTTGGCGTAGAAACGTCGGTTCTCCGTACCGTTTTGGTTCTGGAATATGTATACGGTGGCGTTTGCCACGTGGATCGTTTTGACCCAGTATTTTGGAGACACGTGGCCTGGGATTTTCCGTGCCACATCAGGGCCTGTTTACATTAACTGAAATCAACTGAACTGAACTGAATTGAATATTTTATGAGAGAGAGAGAAATTAGGTTAAGAACTGAATTGAATTGAACTGAACTGAATGGAGCTGAACTMAACTGAACTGAAAATAAGCTAATGTAAACAGACACTAAGTGACCTGGTTAGGTTATATCTAAAATATCTCCCACACCTTAAGGGTGGGTAGGGATAGCTCATTGTCAAATTTTAGCCTCAAACGACGATGAGTATTATGCCTTCTACGAACGTTTTGACGTTTTGTAAGTTCTATTGTTTGCAGCCTACGAAAACCCATCATATGTCCTAATTCTAGCCCCAAATTTTGTGTGGCATTATTATATGGTTGTGGGAACCAATATTAGACTTTTCGACAATTTCGACAGAAATTTGTTCAGAGTCTTCATTTTCGTGATGTATAATCCACGTTTTTGGCCCTAAAACAACGTTTCGGTGAAACTGCTCGATTTTGCCTAAAATTTTCTCACACCTTAAGGGTGATGAGGGATCCAAGTTTTAGCCTCAAATGATGTATGTTATGCCTGGCCTCCTATCAGCGTTTCGACATTTTGTCAATTAAGACATTTGTAGCCTGCGAAACCTCATTATATTTTCTAGTTTTGGGCCCAAATTTTGTGTTGTAACGTTATATGGTTGTGGAAATCAACCTTAGTCTATTTGGAAATTTTTGACTAAAATTTGTCCGGAGGTCTCATTATTTTTGTGATCATGTGATGTACTCCGTATGATCTACATTTTTTGTCCTAAAATCAACGTTTTAGTGACGCGGCTCGGTTTTTCTAAAAACTTCTCCTACATCTTAAGGGTGATGAGGGATGGTTCCTCGCTAAGTTTTGGTTCTAGGAACCAACCTTAGACTTTTCGATAGAAATTTCTCCGAATCGAGACCTCATTTTCGTGATACGACACGGTTTTGCCAAAAAAATTTCTCACACCTTAAGAGTGATGAGGGATGACTCCTCCCCAAGTTTCAGCCTCAAATGGTAAGTGTTGTGCCTCCCACGTGTGGTTCGACGTTTTGTAAGTTTGATATTTTGTTGTGGCTTTCAAAACCCCAACATATCTCCTAATTTTGACACTAAATTTTGCGTAGAAAATTTTTATGGTTGTAAGAACCAACCTTAAAATTTTCGACAATTTCGACAGAAATTGGTCCCGAGTCCTTATTTTCGTGATGTATAATCCACGTTTTTGGTCCTAAAATCGACGATTCGTGACAAGGCTCGGTTTTTTCCAGAACTTTTCCCACACTTAAGGGTGGTGAGGGATGAATCATCTCCAAGTTTCATTCACAAATGGCGATTGTTGTTCCTCCTACGTGTGTTTCGACGTTTTGTTAGTTTGGTTGTTTGCAGCTTTCAAAACCCCATCATATGCCCTAGTTTTGGCCCAAAATTTTGCGTTGCATTATTATATCATTGTGGGAACCAAACTTTGATTTTTCAACAATTTTAGGACCAAAAATGTGATTATACATAACAAAAATGAAGTCTCCGGACAAATTTCGATTAAAATTGCCGAAAAYTTTAAGGTTGGTTCCCACAATCGATAACGTTTTTTGCCCTTAACCTCATTTAAACCTCATTTTCACAAATACAATATAATCTCTATTACATTAGTAAAGGGGAAAAATGGTGTCNGCTTCCATTTTGCCTTCCAACATTCCTAAAGCTTCTTCCAACATACTAGGACACCTTCCATGCCTCTCAATGCTTCTCAAAAGAGTCCATGACCTACAAATCACTCAACCAAATGTCAAAGTAGGTGCTAAAACATTAAAAACACATCAAAATAGCATCATTTCACTCACTAAGGCCCAAATAGTATGTCAATTGTGATGCAAATGAGCATAAAATGGGACTCAAATATACAATTAGGCTCAAAATAAGGTCTAAATGAGGGTTAAATGAGTACGATAAGTGGCCCTAAAAGTCACTTATCATTGACTTAATTATATAGTTATGGAAACCAACGTTAATTTTTTTTTTCAATTATGATCGAAGTTTGTCCAAAGATATTATATTTGTGATTTACCAAGATTTTGTCCCTAAATTTGACATTTTGGTGACCTTGCTCAATTTTTCCCTGAACTACTCCTACAACTTAAGAGTGATGAAGGATGACTCCTCGTCGAGTTCCAACACAAAATACAGAGGGTTGTGTCTCCTACGAGCGTTTCGACGTTTTGTTAGTTCGGTCGTTTGCGGCCTTTGAAACCCATTCATATCTCATGATTTTGGCCTCAAATTTCGCATAAAGTCATTATATGATTGGGGGAACCAACTTTATACTTTTCCGAAATTTCAACTGAAATTGGTCCGGAGACCTCATTTTCGTGATGTATTATCTATGTTTTTGGCCCTATAATTGACATTTCGGTGAGCCAGATCTATCTTGTTAAAAACTTCTCCCACACCTTAAGGGTCATAAAGGATAACTGCTCCTCGCCAAGTTTCAGCCTAAAATGATGAGTGTATGTTGTGTCTCCGACGAGCGTTTCGCTGTTTTGTCAGTTAATCGATCGTTTGTGGCCTTTAAGACCCCATCATATGTCCTAATTTTGGCTCCAAATTTTACGTGACATTATTATATGGTGATGGGAAACAATATTAGACTTTTTTACAATTTCGACATAATTTGTTCGGGAGAGCTCATTTTCGTGATGTATAATTCACGTTTTGGTGATCCGCTCTGTTTTGCCAAGAACTTCTCCCACACCTTAGGGGCGATGAGGAATGAAACCTCTCTAAGTTTCAACCTCAAATGATGAATGTTGTGCCTCCTACGAGCGTTTCAATGTTTTGTTAGTTCGGTATTTTGCAGACTTCGTAACTCCGTTATATGTCCTAGTTTTGGTCCAAAATTTGGTGTGGTATCGTTATGTGGTTGTGGGAACCAACCTTAGATTTTTCTGTAATTTCGAAAGAAATTGATCCGGGGACCTTATTTTTGCGATGTATAATCCACGTTCTAGGTCTTAAATTGACGTTTTAGTGACTCAAATCGGTTTTTGCCCAGAACTTCTCCCACACCTTAAGGGTGTTAAGGGACGGCTCCTTGCCAAGTTTCAGCCTCAAATGACGAGTATTGTCCCTCCTACTAGTGTTTCGACATTTTGTTAGTTCATTCGTTTACGCACTTCAAAACCCTATCATATTTCCTAGTTTTGCCCTAAATTTTGCTTGGCATTGCAATGTAGTTGTGGGAACCAATACGCAACCTTAGACTATTCAGTAATTTTGGAAGAAATTGGTTTGAAGAGCTCATTTTCGTGATGTAAAATTCACGCTTTTTGCCTTAAAATCGACGTTTTAGTGATTCGACTCGGATTTACCAAGATTGAACTTCTCCCACACCTTAAAGATTATGTACGAGTTATGGCTCCATTCCAAGTTTCATCTATCCTCAAATGAAAGTGTTGTGCCTCCTACTACCATTATTTCAATGTTTTTGTTAGTTCGATCGTTTGCGACCTTTGATACCTTTTCACGTGTCTTTTGGCCCCAAATTTTGCGTGACATTATTATATGGTTGTGGTAACCAACCTTAGTTTTTACGAATATTTTGACAAAAATTGGTTTGCAGTCCTCCTTTTCGTGATGTAAATCCATGTTATTAGCCCTAAGATCGACATTTCGATGAATTGACTTGGTTTTGCCAAGAATTTCTCCCTCAAATGTTGAGTGTTGTGCCTCCCATGGTTTTGTCATTTGTGGCCTTCGAAACCCCATCATTTGTCCTAGTTATAGCCCTTAATTTTGCGTGAAATCGTTACATGATTGTGGGAACTGACCATAGTCTTTTCGGCAATTTCGACAAAAATTGGTTCTCATACCTCTTTTGGTGATGTATAATTCATTATTTTGGCCCTAAAATCGATGATTAAGGGCCTGTTGTAGCAAGTAAAATGTCGATGACGTGGCCTGGCTACAATATTTCCCTAGCTTCTGGGTTGAGAGAGGGGTGGAGGCTTCCCGTCNAATGCAAATATCTACTCCTCTTTTTATTTTGTTCCTTAATTTGCAATTTCAATAGAGAATTAGGGTTTGCAATTGCGTGAATTCAGTAGTCTATTTGTGAGTAGTAAGTTATTTGAGATTTGAAGATGAGATGTTAGAAGCAGATGATTACCCTGGAATGGCGGTCATGGTGAAGGCTTATGGCTCTAGGGTACACTTCGCTTCTACCGCTTGCAGCCCTCCTAGGGCTACCGCTTACAGCCCACCCTTCGCAATTTTGGTATTAGATTTTTTATTGGTATTAGATTTCTTCCTTTTTGGGGTTTAATTATATGGATTTGTATATACAATTTTGATGGTGAAAGAATAGAGGAGAAGGAAGAATAAAGTAAGAGGAGGAAGAAGGAAGAAGAAAGGGTGAAAGTGGATGTTGTGGGAGGAGACAAAGGAGGAAGGAAAGAGGGTGTATGAAATTACCAAATTAACCTCCAATTTAATATAATTTTTAACGGAACCGTTAAGAAGTGGGAATTTTAGAACAAAGGGAAAGTTTAAGGTGAGAATTTTAAAAAAAATATATAAGGTGGAAAATTTAGAAAACATGTAAACAAAAGGTGGTATAATCCAAAAAATCCTAAAATTCACCTTAGTTAACTTTAACAAATGAAAAAAAAGCAAACACTCCCTCCTCCCTCACAACCACGTCCCTCAAAACCACATCCCTCACAACCACGTCCCTTAAAACCACATCCCTCACAACCACCTCCCACCACCGTACCAACCTCACTCAACAAACCCGGCCCAGGGCACCCTATCCACCGACCATCCCACACAACGAATTGGCCCCATCCCCAATTGCCCACCCTTGCAGTCCCTCACTTGCACCACCCTCACAACCCTTCACTCACACCATCATTAAGGAATATATTGAGTTGTTTTTCTTTTCTTATTTTTTGAATTTCAGAATTAGCTAGTGGCAAAGCTTGAGGTGGTGGTTGTTGCGGTGGTTTTGCGTGAGGATATGGGCAGCGTTTTGACGAATTGACAGAGAGAGAAAGAGAGAATGAAATAGGAGAGAGAGAAAGGAGAATAAAAGAGGTGATTTTGTAGTGGTTTTAAACATATAGGTGGTATCAGGGGTGGGGAGTCGAGGTCGGGGGGTTTCTTGTAGTGTGGGATTTGCTGGGCTTGTGCAGGGGTAAGGTGGGTACGTGTTTGTGATGGATGAGGGTGGTGGGTGGGTGGTTGTGAGAATGTTTGTGTTGGATGAGAGTGGTGGGTGTATGTGTTTTTGTTTTTATTTTCTTATTTTAAAGTTAACTAAAAGTTAACATTGGTTAACTTGYAAAACCCARTYGGGTATATCTTAGAAAAATCCTAAATAATTTTTGGTTAACTTATTCATTTATTTTCTTATAAATTTCTTCTTCAAAAAGCGTGAATAAAATATTTTGTTGCAATGATTATATAATTATTATATCTTGAATTATTTTGAAATCTTGATTTGATTTGTGTTGATTTTACATGATATTGGTAGCATGTGCAATGACTTAATTAGATACTGAAAAATTTGTGGTAATATTGATTGTATACAATTATTCAAATGTTTCTGCTCGAAAAGTTCATAATTTCTATAGTTTATTGATTCATAATAATATTTATCAGTATGAAGAGACAATTTTCAATTACAAAATAGTTTTGTTATTAAATTGATTTAAATATTTTGCACGAAAATACAGTTTATTTATATAATATTCAGAATTATAAAACATATTTCAAAGTGATTTTACTATTTAAATTATGTTTTTAAATTTTTAAAGAATAAAGAATGACTGTTGATAAGCGTGTGAAGCTAATCTTAAAAACATGTCGAATGTTTTTTATAAAGTTTATGTGTTTCAAGGGAATATGTATTGCTGTAATTTGTGTTAGGAAAATAATAATTATTCTCGATTGGTTGTGACGGAAAGGAAATTCTCCTTAATATGTTGAAGTGAAAAAACACATAGCTGGATTGGTTTTCTTTTCAAGGTACAGTACTACTTGCGAAATCCTGACGTATAGTATATGTTTCTGGAATGTTTGTGAGTCACGAATAAGTCCATATATTTGTGTATTGATCGATAATGAAAACTGTGAAATATTGAGGAATTTGTTGTTCATGAGGTTGATATGAGATATGATATTAGTCATTTATTAATATGTTTGGGCCTGTGATGTTTAAGAGGACAAGTATACTTGCTCATGAGGTTTTTTATACAAGGATGAATTTAAGGAATTAAGTGTATCTGTCTTCATGAGGAAAATTTTATTACTCGTTCATGCTTAATGTGAATTGAGTAAAGGGAAGTATGAAAGTCTTAATGACGAGGTTAGTTGCTTTGTCCAACAGGTTTCTAACTAGAAGGAATATTGTGCTAAAAAATTGGTATTGTTTTGTGTCTGCCGTGGGTCGTATGAATTGTCAATAATTAACAGCTAAATATACACGACATGCAGCAATAAAACTCCCGGACTTGTGCAGTCTAGAGTATTGACAATTCAGGGTGAGGGTGCGACATATCGCCTTCTTCCGAGAGCCTTTGAATCAACGCGTCTCTCTTCACTATGTTATAAAGGATTTACATCTCAAATGGGTGTAGTGTTGATCTCACTAACTATGGTGAGAGATGCGCCCGTTCCCATTTTTACTGGTTTTGATGTCTTTCGACTGGGCAGGCTGTCGTGGCACTATGGTCTGATACACTGATGTCTGTTGATGTCCTTAAATTGTGAACATGCGTTTTGACAGCCTGTCTGTTGCTCATATCTTAACAAATATATAATGTATCTATTGATCTTTATATTGAGTCGGATATCATTTTGCGGACATCTAATTAACAGAGCAGTTGAGGATTGTTGATGATTGTGTTTGTCTGGAGCGCTATATGCAATATGTAATTGATGATTTGTCTGGAGTTTGGATCAGTTGTATATAGGTTACTTATAAGTGTTTATAACACACAATTGAGTTTTCTTTTATTTCTAAAACATGATGTCGTAACTCGGATATTCCAGTTTAGGGGAATGTGTCCGTTATTTTTTCTCGTCTTCGATTTGATGTACTACAGCTTCTATCTGTGTTTTGTGTTTTGTGTATTGTCCACAATTTTCTTTTTGGTGGACCTTGCATGATCCTTATTTCTATATTGGAAATTATGGGAGCAGACTTTCACAGATTGTGCCAGGTGTTGATGATACATGTCATTTGAAGTTGGGTTAAGGGGTGTTCGAGTATACTCTTGGATCTGTTTACATGTTCGTCTAAAAATTTTAGTATTTTAATAGGATAAAATAGTTTTCAAGTTCGTTGAGATTGCAAATATTTCCTTGATTTTTAATAAAGGCAAAGGCTGTTCAACTGTACGGTTATTAAATCTTGATGGATTTCCTAAAAGTTGGTTATAGTATTAGTCATTTCCGCTTTGCAAATTCTGAAAGCCAAACGTTTTCACACGTGGCGATAATCAATGTCATAGTTCTCCGTATCTTCAATTAAATACTTTCTTAAAAAAAAGGAGAATATTGGTGTGTTACACGCTATGTTAGTGATCTTGGATCCAAACCTGGCATCTCTTCTGCTGCGAGACAGCAAAAATCTTATATTCCCTCAGCAAGTCCTATTCGCCTTGCCCCAGCGGTCAGGACCAAGCGTCTCCTACCTCCGTATCTTTCCCTGGAAGGTAGGGTCTAGCTCAAAATCTTCTTGCTTAACCTCCTGGCTCTGCCGGAGTATAGGCGAACAACCATGGAGGCATCATCTCTGGTGGTTCCATGGACCGATCATTACCCCCAGACTTTCTTTTCTGGAGACCCCTTGTGCTTCGAAGTTTCTGGCACATCGTATTCCTTCGCCCCAGCAAGTGCTTACAGTGTTAGATAGCACTCTCGAGCACTTGCTGATCTCCTATATATCGTGCCAACTTGCCTCAGTCGCTGATGAACTTCATCAGCATCAGATGAGTGACCACTACGACTTCGTGGCGTGAGCGTTGCCTTGCAATGATCCACGTTGTAGGCCTCATGTTTTAACCACCAGGAACTTGACTCGCAGTGCCTACATAACGTTTTCCCCCAAGGCGGGGTGAGAATAACTATCCCAACTGGCTGAATGATACCCCACCAAATCCTATATGGGATTATGGCATGGCACCAAGTCACTCACATTGTATTTGAGCTTTGAAAGGCACTCAAAACTTAGTCTGAGAGCCTTCCCGTGTCATGAGAATGCGGCGGACACGCTATCCCCACTTTATTCGACCACAGAGGGTCATCATGAGGGTGCTACCTCCCCAACGATCCTTCTCGCAGTATGAGTACGTTCTGGAACTCCTCTTCTCCTCACAGACGGTCGCCTAATGTTGTAGACGTAAAATGTATGACTGGCCTGGCTACAATATTTCCTAGCTTCGGGTTGAGAGAGGGGTGGAGGCTTCCCGCCGATCTACCTCGGGAGAGCTGACCATACTATTGCACGTGAGCTTGTTCTCGCCGTTCTGACTCCCTGCTGAGAAATCCTAAACGCCTGCACCTGCACAAAGGAGAATATCCTATTTGGATTATCTCCCCTCCGATGCTTAAGTAAGTATGGATATTGGAATTAAAAGTGCAAGCTAGAGAGAGAAAGTAGTTGGGTCTTGCAATAATGCTATGAAATTATATGTGTTTTTTCCTTGTTTTGGTATTATAGGGAACCCTCAAAAACACAAGGGAACACTTGGATGGGTGACACTTGTCATCATCCTGCTTCCGAGCTTCCTTACTACCGTTTGCGTAGAACGTCGGTTCTCCGTACCGTTTTGGTTCTAATATGTATACGTGGCGTTTGCCACGTGGATCGTTTGACCCAAGTATTTTGGAGACACGTGGCTGATTTTCCGTGCCACATCAGGCCTGTTCTCATTACTGAATCAACTGAACTGAACTGAATTGAATATTTTGAGAGAGAGAGAATTAGGTTAAGAACTGATGAATTGAATAATCTGAATGGAGCTGAACTGAACTGAACTGAAATAACTAATGTAAACAGACACTAAGTACCTGGTAGGTATATCTAAAATATTCTCCCACACCTTAAGGTGGGTAGGATAGCTCATTGTCAATTTTAGCCTCAAACGACGAATGGTTAGCCTTCTACGAACGTTTGACGTTTGTAAGTTTATCTGTTTGCAGCTACGAAAACCCATCATATTCTAATTCTAGCCCACAATTTTGTGTGCATTATTATATGTTGTGGACCAATATTAGTTTTCGACAATTTCGACAGAAATTGTTCAGAAGCTTCATTTTCGTGATGTATAATCACGTTTTGCCTAAACAACGTTTCGGTGAAACTGCTCGATTTGCCTAAAATTTTCTCACACCTTAAGGTGTGAGAATCAAGTTTTAGCCTCAAATGATGTATGTTATGCCTGGCCTCCTATCAGCGTTTCGACATTTTGTCAATTAAGACATTTGTAGCCTGCGAAACCTCATTTATTTCTAGTTGGGCCAAATTTGTGTTTAACGTTATATGGTTGTGAAATCAACCTTAGTCATTTGGAAATTTGACTAAAATTTGTCGGAGGTCTCATTTATTTTTGTGATATGTGATGTACTCCGTATGACATCTATTTTGTCCTAAATCAACGTTTAGTGACGCGGCTCGGTTTTTCTAAAAACTTCTCTACATCTTAAGGTGATGAGGGATGTTTCCTCGCTAAGTTTGTTCTAGAACCAACCTAGACTTTCGATAGAAATTTCTCCGAATCGAGACTCATTTTCGTGATACGACACGGTTTGCCAAAAAATTTCTCAACACTTAAGAGTGATGAGGGATGACTCCTCCCAAGTTTCGCTCAAATGTAAGTTTGTGCCTCCCACGTGTGTTCGACGTTTTGTAAGTTTGATTTTTGTTGGCTTTCAAAACCCCAACATATCTCCTATTTTGACACTAATTTGCGTAAGAAATTTTTATGTTGTATAGAACCACCTTAAAATTTTCGACAATTTCACAGAAATTGGTTCCCGAGTCCTTATTTTCGTGATGTATAATCACGTTTTTGGTCCTAAAATCGACGATTCGTGACAAGCGCTCGGTTTTTCCAGAACTTTCCACACTTAAGGTGTGGAGGGATGAATCATCTCCAAGTTTCATTCACAAATGCATTGTTGTTCTCCTACGTGTGTTTCGACGTTTTGTTAGTTGTTGTTTGCAGCTTTCAAAACCCATCATATGCCTAGTTTTGCCCAAAATTTGCTTGCATATTATATCATGTGGGATACTCAAACTTTGATTTTCAACAATTTAGGACAAAATGTGATATACATAACAAAAATGAAGTCTCGACAAATTTCGATTAAAATGCCGAAAGTTTAAGGTGGTTCCACAATCGATACACGTTTTTTGCCTTATACCTCATTTAAACTCATTTTCAACAAATACAATATAATCTCTATTACATTATAAAGGGGAAAAATGGGTCCCCTCTAAAATTACATATTACCCACCCATTAGAAAATAATAACAAAAGACGAAAAACATTCCTAAAATAAACTCAATCAATTCTAATCAATGCAAATTTATTAGTAGATTGAAACTTTCATATATTAGACATAAAATGTACCCTAAAAAAACTCACATCCAACACAATCAATCGAACACAGTAATAAAAACAAATTTATTTTCGTCAATAATTTTCTACTTCTCCGTTTCTTTTTACTTGCAACTCTTGTTTGGCACGCTTTTTAAGGAAGAAATTTAGGGAGTTTAACGAGCAAATTAGTAAAATAACTTTAAGACTAGCAAGATATAATCTCATTCTTACTTGTGTTAATTATTTCACTAATGAGCCTGTTACACCCTTAAATCTCTTCAAAAAATGCCAAAAATAAGTTGCGAGTAAAATGAAACGGAGGAAGTACCTAGAATTAAACTCAAAATTGCCATAAAAAAATTCCTTAATTTGTTTCGGCATCACAAGTCTCAAATTTATGAATTGTAGATGCATTCTTCTATTCAGTAGCATTATCCAATTTAACATTTGTTGCACCTCAATGCGTGTACAAAAGTAATTGTCTTTTATAAGCGAGCAAATTAGGAAAATAATTTTATGACAAGTAGAATAAATCTCATTTTGTTGTGTTAAATTTATTTAACTAATGTGTTTGTTATACTCTTAATTCTTTCCTAAAAAGCGTGTCCTAAAAAAGTTACGAGTAAAAAGAACGGAGGAAGTAATAAATTTGAATCTGAATAAAATTAATAAACTAATGTAATAATTATCAAATAAAAAATTAGATAATAACTCTAATAAACATTAAAATTAAAACAAATTTGATAAAATTCAATGAATATTATGTCCTATGTTGTCCATTTTTTAAATTATTTATTTATGAAATTGTTATGAGAATATTACAGTACAAGAGTACTTTGTTTAATCCATA
>SNQN01000855.1:36456-65009 GCA_008642245.1 Bassia scoparia | reverse complement strand
TCCAGACGAGTAACCATCCTTAAAACTTCAAATGTAGCCAAATCTCTACACATTTGACTTGAACCCTGTGCATTCATGGCAAGACAGCCAACCAAAATAAGTTCCTCATACACAATTACACATTATATCATTATTCATGAAAAAGGAAGCATTTCCACAGATGTTTCATCACTCTCCTCTCTATTTCTCTCCATCGTCACAGATTCCCAAATGAATGAAATCCAAAAATAATAGTTGAGGTAAGAATTCCCAAAACTTCCTTCAGAACATCTCTTACTTATCATTAGTTTTGCGTAAATCCATAGGGAACAAGATGGATATTCTGGGCAGGTATAAGTTCTTCATTGAGAAGAGAATATAAGCTCAAGGAACAAGCATTAACCATATCGCATCCTCTTTGGTTTTTTTGTCCTCCAAGAAAGAATCCAAGACACAGTTGACAAAAYCCTTCAATAATGGCCTAGAAAGTTTCCAGAAACAATCACCAGATACTTAGATTATTTAACCAAGTAGTCTGTAAATGAATGTTTAAGCCTCCTCCATTTATATTTTAAGAGAACTAGCAACCGTTGATTGTATCAGGATATCAGCATATTCATAACATAGCACATGCTTTAAGCAAGCTCATGCCTATCCGCTTTAAAGATCGTGCCCTTCAGTTGAGAACTTCCAATGAGACCCTTGACTACATCTGCTTATTGKCACTCTTTCTGTTAATTTTTAAAAACTTTATTTGTCACAAAATTCTTGCAATCAACCAATAAATGTGAGAGCAAACCCACTAAATTATGTGATTCAGAACCCTTTATAAGTGAGAATACTTGCACTTCACCCCAAATTAGCTGAACTATATTATAGCCAGAAACAGAGAAAAGCCATTAAGAAAAAAAKCATTGGGCTAATCAGCCAGCACAGTAAAGTCTTCCCTCAAGACAACATTGATCTAAGATTAGGTTTTCTTATTCCTTTCCCAATACTTTAGCGCATAACGCATTAGCCCATGATTTGATTAAACATCAGACGCAACTCGGATTATATATCAGAAGCAGCCATTCATTCCAGGGAATGATATTAAGTTGTGACTAAAGCTTGAATGCCCATATAAAATCATACCGTGTCCATGAGGGACAACCTTGATGAGCAGGGACTGCAGGGTCCTATGCATCCACAAGGCCACAATTTGAGGGCATTTGTTGCTGGTATTGCAAACAAATATAGCATTGAAAGTATCACTAGCAAAGAAAAAAATAATCCAGCGAATGCTAAGAGAGAAAGCACTCCACCTTCAGACTTTCAAAGTAGCTTCAAACATCACTTCAAGTATTCAAGACAATACAAAACCGTGTGATTCTTTATTAGAAATCGCACAATAGCATCAATTCATGAAGTTTACCGCACAAAAAGGTCCTATACCGTCCTAACTAGCTAAGAAGTCCAGCTTGCTAGTCAAATATAATTACAATNCACTCTTTCTGTTAATTTTTAAAAACTTTATTTGTCACAAAATTCTTGCAATCAACCAATAAATGTGAGAGCAAACCCACTAAATTATGTGATTCAGAACCCTTTATAAGTGAGAATACTTGCACTTCACCCCAAATTAGCTGAACTATATTATAGCCAGAAACAGAGAAAAGCCATTAAGAAAAAAAKCATTGGGCTAATCAGCCAGCACAGTAAAGTCTTCCCTCAAGACAACATTGATCTAAGATTAGGTTTTCTTATTCCTTTCCCAATACTTTAGCGCATAACGCATTAGCCCATGATTTGATTAAACATCAGACGCAACTCGGATTATATATCAGAAGCAGCCATTCATTCCAGGGAATGATATTAAGTTGTGACTAAAGCTTGAATGCCCATATAAAATCATACCGTGTCCATGAGGGACAACCTTGATGAGCAGGGACTGCAGGGTCCTATGCATCCACAAGGCCACAATTTGAGGGCATTTGTTGCTGGTATTGCAAACAAATATAGCATTGAAAGTATCACTAGCAAAGAAAAAAATAATCCAGCGAATGCTAAGAGAGAAAGCACTCCACCTTCAGACTTTCAAAGTAGCTTCAAACATCACTTCAAGTATTCAAGACAATACAAAACCGTGTGATTCTTTATTAGAAATCGCACAATAGCATCAATTCATGAAGTTTACCGCACAAAAAGGTCCTATACCGTCCTAACTAGCTAAGAAGTCCAGCTTGCTAGTCAAATATAATTACAATTCTGGATTGCATATCACATATTTTTAATGCATATTTTTAATGCATATCACATATGCATCAGTAAATAAAAGTAACTCCCAAGTATAATTTACTCGATGCAAAATACACACAGGAGTGACAGGACCACATATATCAGTGCAATCATAGAATAAGTAAAGAMGACGAAATCATGCAATTAACAATTGCAAGTTTGCAACTGTTTGGAAAAAATTAAACTTTCTCTCTTGCATAATAGATATAAGATATTACAGTTTCAAAAGARTCCAAAAAGGKAAAAGACGGTAAGAAAATTAATCTGATCCTCCTCACCACTTCACCTATGACATCTTAGACTCAACAGGACTCAAAAGCAAATGATTTTGTTTACTAATAATTCTGTTTCCACAAAACTTCATTAAGAGCTGGAAAATAGACATTACATATACATGATCGATGATTAAACAATACCTTCAGGAGCATCAGATATTTCTTTCCCTAATTCCTCACACTCTGCAAGAATTGTTGGTTCCTCAGACCTTTTCACCTGCAGCAAACAGTTTTCAATCATATGAGACTGAGATTAAGTATGTGAAATCAAAGAGATCATGGTACATCAAATCACCGAGACCAGCACCTGGGATGACTAACAAGAAATTACCATATCCACCCAAGGGAAATAGAGGGAAGAATTGAAACGATATTAACGGAATGGCATGCTGAACATGTAAGGAACTTCCATTCTTTGTGATCTTATTAATTTTAGACATATCAGCTACAATTCATTCGATCACTACAAACACTAAATAGCAACATAGTTTGATCTAAAATCAACTTCATCAAGCTTAAAGATCAAGCAAATTCGATGTCTTCAAAATTCTAATCTGAACTTGTCTCAGTTAAAGTAAAGCAGTGTAATAGACTTCTATATTGCAACATACAAAGCATGTATCATATGAGTAGCTAACACTTACAAGTATTCCCTCAAGATCCTTAGCAGAGTAACCCTGAACTCGCTTCCCTCTCTCCCTCTTCTGGTACCTAAACATTATCAGATACAATTGTAACATTACACATAATAGTAATTAWATTCACAGCATAACTACAGGCAGTGCTCCCTTAAAAGTTAAAAGTTCARACCTTCCTTGAGGTCGAGTAACCTTTACTGATTTCTCTTTCTCAACAGCTTCACAAGCCCCAGTAACCCCTTCGTCATCTTTATCATCTTTAGCTGCCAACGGAATAATAGTTAAATACAAATACAGAGCATGAGGCATTAACTAACAAGCATCAACAACGTTCCAGCGACAATTTGAGAAAACACATGTACCTTCAAAACAATGTACTTCAATATTGGTATCAACCTTGCTGCAAATTCAAACCAAAAAAATATCACTTTGAGAATACGAATTGACAGTGAAAAACAGAAATTTAATCTTAAACAATAATCATAGCCCATTGATTGTTTATATTTCAATTACAAGTCCCATCTCACAGTAAGATCATTATATTCCGAATCACAAGTCATGACTCATCGCCTCGTTGTATTACTTCATTTGAAACACTAGAATGGGGAAGGACAACATATAAGAGACATTACATAAACAACATCCCCCCCCCCCCCCCCCCCCCCCCCCCCCCCCCCCCCCCCCCCCCCCCCCCCCCCCCCCCCCCCCCCCCCCCCCCCCCCCCCCCCCCCCCCCCCCCCCCCCCCCCCCCCCCCCCCCCCCCCCCCACCCCCCCCCCCCCCCCCCCCCCCCCCCCCCCCCCCCCCCCGCCCCCCCCCCCCCCCCCCCCCCCCCCCCCCCCCCCCCCCCCCCCCCCCCCCCCCCCCCCCCCCCCCCCCCCCCCCCCCCCCCCCCCCCCCCCCCCCCCCCCCCCCCCCCCCCCCCCCCCCCCCCCCCCCCCCCCCCCCCCCCCCCCCCCCCCCCCCCCCCCCCCCCCCCCCCCCCCCCCCCCCCCCCCCCCCCCCCCCCCCCCCCCCCCCCCCCCCCCCCCCCCCCCCCCCACGGCCAACAAAGTTTTTAGAAAAATGTAATGTGAGCAAATTGAAAAAAAAAAGTAAAGATGATACATAATTAACAAAGTTTGTTAAAATTGACTATGCAACAAATAGAACATTAATATTGAAAAACACAAACTAATGAAGATATTAAAAAGGCGAGAATAAAAGCTTACCACTTTCAATTTTTTGAGAATGTTGTCGAATTGAGAGGTATCAAATGCCCACTGATTCGGCTCTCGGTTCCAATACTATTCATACGAGTAATTTCACCAACAAATTCAACATTTTTCACAACAATAATTATCCAGAATTCATCAAATAACAAAGAAAATGAAAAGAGAGAGAGGAAGTTATGACCGGCAGTTTCTTGTTTGTTCTGAACTCGGATGTAGCCTTTGATACTTGCTTATCTTTGCCAATACCTTCACCTTCTTCCCAACCTAAACAAACATTCACAATCAAATCAAATTCAATGAATCAAAGAAAAACCCTAGAAAATGGAAGTTCCGACATTAAAGGAAAGTGAAGAGAGGACCATTTGTTTCATGAGGCGGAAGGCGGCGGATGGCGGTCGATGCCGACATAGCGTACGGGAGCTTCGGGAGCAGCCATGGTTGATTGGATGGCTGTGCTGTGATGCTCTCGTTAAAATGAGGAATGAGAGAAAGAGCAAAGAAAGGGTTTTGCGGAGGTTGGTGATCTTCTTAAGCAACAACAGTCGAACTTAAGTGTGCGCTTATGGTTTGGTCTACGATTTGATGGTTAAATCGGCTTGTAAATATTAAATAACGATATAGTGAATTGAACGGATAATAAATCAATAATAGAAAATTTATTAATCGTAGTTAAATTAAATTTAACTATTGAATTGTTGACAATTTCTTCATACTATCGTTGTTGTTTTATTGTGTTTTTTATTCAAGAAAGGGGAATACTATTTAAAGTCCAATTTTACTGGAATAAAAGTCCATATTTCAATCGACTTCTCTTTTTTACCCTTTTATCTTCCTAAACCCTAATTTCATCACCACCCATTCCTCCACCAACAACCACCAAAACATGATCCAAACCCTAATCCACCACCGGAAGTCGAAAGGAGCGTTGGTGAAGGCCGCAACCGCATCATTCGAAGAGGCAAGCGTTCACCATCACGGACCCCACCGCCGACCAAACCACCGTCAGTCACGGCGGCAGAGGAGCAGTGTACGAATTTTATTTTTTTTTTATATATCTGACGCCTTGTTATAGGCGCCAAAAACCGTGGTTGGGGCGCTGCCCTAGGCGTGCCCAGCCATGGTTCAAACGCCTGGCTCAGGCGTGTGAACCATGGCTGGACGCCTGGCAGGCGCCCAACCACGGTTTTTGGGCGCTATACAAGGCGTTGGGTTGGATTTCCAACCCGACTGTCCAACAATGTAATTTTTTTTTTTTTTAAAAAAAAATAATTATTATTTTGTTTAATTAAATTAATTATTTTATAAATTTTCATGCTTAATTCATTTGTTTTTTTGTTTTTCATGCTTAATTCATGTTATTTTATTTTATATTAATTTGCATGTTTTGTATGTTATTTATTTATTTTAATTACATATTTTGTATGTTATTTATTTTAATTAGCATGTTTTGTATGTTATTATTTATTTATTTAATTGCATGTTTTGTATTTTATTTATTTTAATTTGAATGCTTTATATTTTATTTATTTAATTTGCATGCTTAATTCATGTTTTGTAAATACATCTTTTTTAAATTTGCATGCTTAAATTAATTTTGTACAAATGTTTTTAAATCTATGTTATCATTTTATATTTTCTAAATAAAATTATTTAATTGAGGGTTATATATTTAAAATACCTTAGTTAATTTATAATATTATGATAATTATGTTACGTGTTTAATTGAATTATGATAATAATATGATATTTAATTTGAAGTTATATGTAAAATTTATGATAAATTTATAATGTAATTTTAAATAATTACCATATTGTTGGTTAATTTGATTACCATATTTAATAATATTTTAAGGTTATAATTGGTAATAAATTTTGAATTAGATTAGATGAAAGATATAGCTAGATTTATTATATTAATATAATCTTAAGTTTTTAATGTTTAACAAATTGAGAATTAGCCAGTTCTTTTGTATTCTAAACTTGTTTTTTACAATTCAGCCTCCTCGTCACGGTGTTGGAAAAAGGACTTTTAGGCGTCAACCCGTGGAGGATGACATCTGTCCACAGAATTTGCGTTCGCGTGGCGTATCTGCATCCGTACGGAGGGACAGGCCAGGTCGAGATTGCGACGAAAGTTGCATATGTCCAGTCACGACGAGGTAAGGCAGTGGCAATCAGGAGTTCCACGATGATGACGCCGACCATGCTGTATTGATCGAGAGGACGACGCTGATGCCTTCGAAGCTGAAATTGAGCGTCAGTGTGAGACGGATACCGATGGTCAGTGGCGGGTGTCTCAGGGTGCTAAAGGCCGATTTGTTGTGGGAAGGCAGTCTCGAACCACAAGGCTCGAAAGAATGCAAAGGGTGCGAAGGGTAACGATGGGCGTGTTCACTGCTGGTCCGGTTCCCGTGGTCCTAATGACATCAGTTGATTCCATTCATCGCGGTCATATGTTTGCGCTCGAGATTTGGAATGGCAGTCATCCGAGGGTGTTGAGGTGTCATAACAGGTACACACTGGGCAACGAGCTGAAGAAGAATTGGATGCGAAATTTGAGTACCTCCTTACACCGCACTACTCGAACCTCATCCACTAACTCCATAAAAAACTGTGAATCTTGTTCGGCCTCGTTCTGCAAATGCTGGTATGTCAACTCCATCCCCAATAATCAATGTCGTCCAGAAGGCGTCGATCTCACCCAAGTACACCCTCGATCCTCATCCATGACATCGAAATGGAACAAGCCAAGGTATGCGTGAGTTTGCATCACCACACAATCGCACTTCTCCACATTGTAATTCCATTCGGCTAGCTTGACAATCTCTTCCGCCATCAGTGTCATACAATAGTTCGAACCTTACCTTGTAAGTGCACAAAGTAAGAAATCCGTCAATTCAGTATCATGCGTGCGCCTGCAAAGCTCAAGAGAGTTCTTAACTCGATGATTTGACTCTCAATTCCGGCGTGCATCTGCTCGAACAATGTGTCTGCGGCGAAGTAGAGCTTTGGATCCAGTTTTTTATGTAGGAGTGTTGACTTTCGGTGCGGCAGTTGGTCGTGTTCCCGGAAATGACGAACCGTGTTCGCCACGCTTTCACGAACTTTTCCTTATGCTGCAGCCAAGTTCTGTCGAGGTACTCCCCAATCTTCGATGAACTGCCTCAAGATCCAGCAAGAGCTTCCCTAAGTTCCCCTTGGGGGTATCCAACCCAATACCACTTACTTAAGAGTTGTGTTCTTCTTCTCCTCGTACTCCTCCTCTGTTGCAGAGTGGAGTAAACTAGACCATGATCCTCTCCCAATCATTGTGGCCATTCCAGCTTGCCTCGTTTTTTCCGAACCAACCCTCAACATCACGATTTATATGCCATGTGCAAAGCAAGTGGGCCGAATCGGGAAATATCTCACGAATAGGGTGTAACAAAGCAAGCTCTCGATCAGTCACAATTGCATTTGGTTTTACACGAGTCCCAATCAAGTTGGCAAGCATCTCGAGAACACCTGAATCAATTCAATTTAAAAATTAATTTCTATCATCATTCTTAATTAAGTGTCGCGTATCAAAAATATTATTACCTGTAGTCAGCCTCTGCTTCCGTCTTCAACAGTGCCAACCGATCAAAAAGTTCTGTTTGTCGGAGTCACTCCTATAACTCCACCAGAGGATACTTGTACCTGTTAGTCTTGTACGTTGAATCCAAGAGTATCACATGGGGATATGTGCGAAGGTTGTTAACGGATCCGATGAGCCACAAAAGTACGAGTAACACAACCAGTCTCATCAGAATCAAGCCAGAACAGGTACTTATACTTGGCTGCTAGTGCGAGTAACCGTTGAGCAGGATTCTGACCCACTGCTCTTCTGCCGCTTCAACCAATCTCTGCAGTTGTTTATGTGCCTCTTGTTAGGGTTTAACTCGGGAAAGTTGAGCTTAATAGATCTCAGAATTGGAGCAGGTTTAACTTGCGCATCGGTCATATCACTGATAATTTTTACGGCGGGGGAGTAATGACGCCGAGCTGTCGGTGACCTCCGCATACACCATCAATCATGGTTGTGCTTGCCACGATCAGTCATTGTCTTGACCAACCACACCTACCCCTCGATGTGACTTCAATTTAATGTACATCACACCCTTTCTTTTTGTATGTCTACGCTGAGCTGTCTCTCATATTCGGGCTCTTTTCGGCTTCCAACGGTCACAACGAAGGTAGATGTCACCCTCCATTACGTGTTTTCACAGTGTCAATCACCAAGAGAAGCTAACGATATAGCCATGTTTTTACCATCAATGCTTCATCACGGGAACTAAATCCATCCGATCGAGTGAAATTCGAGTTGTAATCCGTGCTCCGACATCGCCGTGTAGGAGACTACATACAAAAAACCGCGAAAATTATTGATTAATTTAAGTTTAATTACTAAATTTAAAATATATAAAACCGCAAAAATTGAATTTCAAAAAAATTGGACTTCAATTTGGTTTGGACGCCTCACCAAAACACCAGAACCATGGTCTGGGCGCCTGGCAGAGGCGCCAGGACCATGGACTGGGCGCTATACCAGGCGTCCAGTCCATGGTCCTGGCGCCTCTGCAGGCGCCGACCATGGTTCTGGGTGTTTTGGTGAGGCGTCCAAACCATGGTCTATTGCTAATTCACTAAGCGTTAAAGAGTGTTACCTCATTCGTCTTGGCCATTTGTCCTACTCCGACTATCCGATGTTTTCCGGTTAGAATTCCGACGACTACTTCCGATGTTGTTTCGGTGAAATTTCCGACGGTCAAGCACTAGAACGGTCGAAATTGACAAATCGATGGTGTCCACGGTGTTGTAAGGAGGGAATTGGGTGGAGTTAGTGAGAGATGTTAGTGAGGGTAAGTATGGTAGTTTACTTATAATATGGACTTAGATTCTAGTAAAAATGGACTTTGTTTAGCAATCCAGTTCAAGAAATACTATATCGTGTAATATGTTCGGCAAATATAGACTATTTTAGAGTCGCAACTCAAAAACTCAGTGGGACTTCTTGGAATAAAAAACAAAACTATCGTACAAATAGAATTGTCAAAAACTCAATGGTACGAGATGGAAGTACCAATTAAATTTAATCAACTAGTAATTGAATAAATAAAACAAAATTCAATTACATATAATTTTAAATTCTTATTAAACTTTTGTGATAAATTTTGATTTTATTAATACAACGAACAATATAATGTATCATTAACCCGAATCAAACAAAATCCACATTAATAATTAATTAGAAAGTAAATTAATTTAGAAAATAGGTATGATTTTTAATTTTCTTCATGCCACTTAATTAATAACAAAATATAGTGTTAACAATATTATCGTAACAAATGTATTGTTAAACGCTCATTATATTATAAAAATAATGCAAATTTTCTTGTATGAGTAATATGGTAAGAAATATGATTGCAAATTGAAATAGATGGTTTTAAAAAAATTGAATTTTTTATAATTTAAAACTCAAACTATCACATTTTTTATAAACAATTACAAATCAATAGTGTCAAATTTATATAGAGTAAAAAATATATTTATTTATTTTTCCAAATTTTAAGCACGCACAAAAAAGGCAGCATATATAAATTGTTGAATAGTTATTGATTTATTTTTTATTTTAGGACTATGTCGCTCTACACATTATTTGAAGGCATTGATTTTAGTTGAAAAGGAAAATTGGTAAAATATTATAATAAGGTGACAAATTGAGAATCGTTGTAGGAACTCGGAACTCGAAATTGTTTAGGGCAACTTTGAATTTAATTAGTATCAATAATAATATGATACAATTTATTTATTTTGTGACATTGTACTATGCATAATATTGATAGATGTCAATAATGTTAGAACTATTTTAGAGAAGATAACATTTGTTGTTGCCTAACTTATCAACGACGGTGATATTAGTGATCTAATTCGTGTGTACAAGTTCAAAATTTTTTTAAAAATAAAAAATCATAGTTTATCATTTTAAAAAATGTATTTATAGAAGTTTGACCTGATATGCGTTCCTATCACATTATACCAAGTGTTGAATTGTTACTGATTTTCTTTTATTTTCTTAGTTTTGGACTGTTACACTTTACACGTGTACATACCAGGTGTTGTCACACATGTCAAACTGAGATTAGGATCCCCAGGGTAGTTTTCCATACATTTAGTGTATTTTCCTTCTTTTTATTTTGCATGGTCTCACCTATTGTATTTAATGACAATTGAATATTTTTCAATTGTTTAGATTTAGAGAAATCTACTCCTAGAGTTCTTTTCAGAACTTTAGATGATCCTAACACGTCAAACAGTCTATAAATAATAAACTCATAGCAGACTAGTAGCCTACTAGTAGGCGGTGTCTTCAACGATTTTAGTCAACAAGGTCAAGCATTATACCAAGTTAAAGAAAAGTTTCAAAGTAAGTGAATAATCCAATTAACAGTTTTGCACCAAAATCAGACCAGTATACCTCTAAACCTCATTTCGCCTCATGCATCAATCATTGCCAAACTAACCCTAATAATGAGAGTGAGAGATAGCTCAGAGCTCTAAGTCTCTAACAATTAAAGCTTCGTCTAGATTTCAGAAGATTCTCATATCGATTCTATCCCACGCTTGTAGCTCTCACTTAGCGCAAAATTATAAATAAATAAAAAACTTAATAATAGTTTCAAAAATTCATCTAATCATCTCCCTCTCTTCTCTCCTCTTCTGCAACCATCATTTCTTCAAAGCTCAATTCTTTGCTCATTCAATCCAAACAACACCAAGTCACCAACAATGTCAGCAACAGCCACTCCTCTCTACACTTGCTCTTTCCCTCGCACATCACACAAGCCTCAATTCCATCTTTCACCATCATTCACTCCTCGATTCAATMCAAACACRAAACACTTTCACAATTCCCCATTAAAACCCACCATTTCTTTCTCAATTTCAGCAGTTTCAACCCCAATTGCTGAACCTTCGCAATCAACTTCCTCATCAAACCCATCAAAGACTCTTCCTTTTCGGGTTGGTCACGGGTTCGATCTTCATCGATTGGAGCCTGGTTACCCTTTGATTATTGGCGGCATCGATATTCCTCATGATAGAGGCTGTGAAGCTCACTCTGATGGTAATCTCTCTTTTTTATTCATTGATAATTAATTCATTTGTAAAATTTATACTTTGTTGTATTGGTTCATTGCAAGAATAGAGTGCTTGTTTTGTTGATAAAGTTTTGGATTTTATGATTTTTTTTCCCATACAGTTTACAATTTGAAGTGGGTGTTAGAATAATTATGTTTTTTTTTAAAAAAAAATAAAATAAAAAATTCTTGAGTTTATTTTGAAGTGTGTATGAGTGTAGTTTATGTCAAGCAATTAATATTGATGAAGTTCATGCTTTGCTGATATAGTTTTGATTTTTATGGTTTTTATTTTATTTTATTTTATTTTTTATTCTTTGCACCAAGTTATTTGAAGTGAATGTTGAAAAAATTATGTATTTTTTGGTGTTGTTTTATGTGCTTCTTTTGGGGTGTAGGAGATGTGCTGCTTCATTGTGTGGTGGATGCAATATTGGGAGCATTAGGGCTTCCGGATATTGGGCAGATTTTCCCTGATAATGATCCTAAGTGGAAGGGTGCTCCTTCTTCTGTTTTTATCAAAGAAGCTGTGAGTTGTTTGTTTGAGTTTCCCTTACTTTACGCAATTTTACCATTGATGTAGGTTTCATTTTTTCTTTGTAGACAAGGGAAATGATGTCCCTAAGTGTTAAACTTTGTTTGGATAAAAGGAAATGGAAGGAAAGGAAGAAAACCGAACGGGATAGGGATATGGATAGGGATAGTGTCTCTTTGTATGGGTAAAGAGTTTGGGAAAGAAAGGATACATTTTCCCTCCCCCTAACAATGCCAATCACTTCAAAATTGGAGTGATTTGGAGAGAGAATGGAGCTACCTTCCCCCTCCATTTTTCTTCTATCCGCTTCCTTTACTATCCAAACAAAGTGTTAATGAACATCAAACTTTGGAACATCTTATCCAGCTAAGAAATATGGATTTTGTTCTTGATTTTGTTTTATGTGAATTTTGCTTGAGGTGCTTGTTTGTTAAATTATTTATCTGACTATGATGATGTACTTGTTCATTATCCASGCATGTGGACTGTACATTAGCAAAAATAGGTACAAATTTGTATGAAAAGTATCTTACTTTTCATTACTTTGACTTTCTCCTCCATTGTCCAATGTCCAATGTCCATTGCTTTTCACTGTGAGTTTCTTAACACGTGAAACCTTATGTGAAAGGGATTACAAGAAGAAAAATGATAATTTTTAAGTGAGAGGTGCAAATCTCTCAACAATAGCACTTGGTGGCTAAAAGTATAGATGTTGATAGCTTAAGCTTTGCAAGAACCTAACTTGTTTACGTCTTTGTTCTTTCTCTCAATCTTGCTCCTCCTTGTTTTCATACCCAACTCTTTGATTATAGTATTATACCTTGGGAACTAGGAGGGTTGAAATACTTGGAAAAATTGGACAATTAAGTTTTGCACATTGCAAATGAGCTTGTTTGAGACTTCAAGCTCAAGTTTGAATCAATATTGACTATCAAGAACCTTCTGATACTCTTTATCATTATAAGCATTTAATGTTCATCAAATATCGGCAGTCTATACTGGTAACCTAATTACTTACCACTTAAGTTCAAATGTTAAAGTAATTTGGTGGTAGAGAGTAATTGATTAGAGCGGGATACAAACCATGAGGATGTTGGAAAAGCAATAGAGAAATTTGACGTTGGCTACTTCGTGGATGGGGAAAGAAGGTTTAGTTTAGACTATTGAATAAACAYCATATGCGAAAACTTCTGATTGACAACCATGACAAATTTTGACTTTTTTTTTTGTTAACTATGCAGATTTCACTCTTTTTTATAATTATTATAAAGGGAACTATAATTATAATAGAACTCCAACTATGATTTGAATAAAATTAAAATATAGCTCTCGACCTAAGTGAGGCAGCGAGGGAGAGATTAAACAAAAATGAAGTTGGTGCAGAGGGTGATGGAGTATAAATCATCCAGATTAAAGCTGAGGTAATTTGATTAGGGAGTAAAGCAGAGGAAGCTGAGATGATTGGTTAGAGATTGTAAAAATGTGGAAGCATTACGAGTGGGAGGAAAGTTTCTAGGCCACTCTCGTTTTTCTTTACTTGTTTTGTAGAGTGGAACATGACAATATTATTGTTTCTAACTGAAAGAATGCCATATATTCCATCACCCTCCCTTCCTCTTTTATTCTTGATTATAAGACCAGTTTTGCTTTATGGTACGGAATGTTGGGCCTCCAAGAAAGAGCATTTTCAAAAGGTTGGGGTCACCGAGATGCGGATGTTAAGATGGATGTGCGGGAACACTCTACGAGATCGAATAAGAAATGAAGTTATCCGCCAGAAAGTWGGTGTTGCAGATATTGCAACCAAGTTAAGGGAAAACCGCTTGCGTTGGTTTGGGCATGTAAGACGGAGACCTCAGGGGGCACCGGTGCGAAGAGTGGAAGAGTGGGATCAAGGGGATTTTAAACGAGGTAGAGGGAGACCAAAAATGACTTGGTGGGAAGGAGTTAGAAAAGATCTGAAGCAGTTGGATTTGCAAGAGAGTGAGACTCTCGATCGGAGGGAGTGGAGGAGGAAAATTTATGTGGATGACCTCCCGGAATAATCACATTTGGTTCATGTTAGCCGACCCCACATATGGGATTAAGGCTATGATTGATTGATTGATTGATTGATCTCACGGGACGACCTGATGGTGCGAAATATAGGGTTTGTATGAAAGATTAGAAGAGTAGCGGTAAAGGCGTAGAGGTTGCATTGAAGAGGATGAAATCGAAGAAAACGGTTGGCTGATTGTATACCGGTGGAGGTGAGGAGGTGTTTGGGTAAGATTAGTATTGATTGGTTAACAGAGTTGTTCCATAAGATTTGGAAGACTTCGAGGATCCACCTTGGTTCCAGTTTATAAGAACAAAGGAGATGCTCAGGATTGCTCTAACTACCGAGGAATCAAACTTATAAGCCACACTARGAAGTTGTGGGCTACGTTACTTGGACTCGCCTATTTGCTTGGGCGTACCGGAGTCGACACGACTCGCATCGGATTCGGACACGAAATTCGTGTCAGATTCGGCTCGTGATCTCCGACACGGCAAACCCTAGATCTATAATTTTATAACATATTGCAACCCAAAAGATGTAATATTGTGTGGCTTTTACTCGTAGGATAGAGGCGAGTACAGTGGTGCACTTGTTTTTTGGAGCAAGATGACGATGGAGGAAACACCATTGTTGAAGGCTCGAAGCTTTGAAGAGAAGCTTTGAAGAGGAGTTGGAGAAGAAAGCATGATATATTGAACATATTTTGGGGAAAAAGAGTACTGATATTTTATTATTAATCCATGTGTTGCTTCTGACTTAATATACTAGAGTACTCCGTAACTTTTTAAAAGCAAATTATGGTCTTACCCCTTTCTTTTTCTTTTACATTTTGCTGTACACCTTTTAAGCTGTAATTTATTTAGGGTTCCATATTGGGCTTCATAACCCATTATTATTTGGCCTTTTTTTCTTCCATAGAATTATTTGGGTTTACATTTTATTTATTAATTTATTAAGGGTTTAACCTTTCAAAACAAGAAATAACTTATTATATTTATTTATTTTTGCCGTGTCCCCGCACCCGTGTCCAAAATTCAGACCGTGTCCCTGACTCCTATTTTTTTAACTTAGCTGAATCAGGCACTCGAGTCTTGGTAACATAGGTTGTGGGAATGAGTAATAGAACATCGGTTAAGGGAATGCACTAGCATATCCGAAAACTAATTTGGTTTTATGACTAGGAGGTTCACAATGGAGGCAATTCATTTGTTAAGACAAATGATGGAGTTTTATAGGGCAAGGAGGAACGACTTCCATATGGTTTTCATTGATCTAGAAAAGGCTTATGACAAAGTCCCAAGAGAGGTACTTTGGTGGGCAATGTTGAAAAAAAGACATTCCCCAAAGGTATATTGACCTAGTTAAGGACATGTATCGGGGTGTGTCAACAAATGTCAGGACTTGTGATGGATTGACAAAGGAATTCCCTATAACAATTGGTTTGCATCAAGGGTCGGCATTGAGCTCTTTTCTTGTTGCATTGGTTATAGATGAAGTGACAAGGCCAATCCAAGATGAGGTACCATGGTGTATGTTATTTGCGGATTATATTGTATTGGTGGATGAATCTAAAACTGTTGTTAATGTCAAGTTTGAGCAATGAAGACAAAGGTTGGAATTTCGAAGATTTAAGCTAAGTCAAAGTAAGACTAAGTATTTAGAATGTCGTTTTGGGTCACAACAGGGGACAATTAATGGAGTGGTGAGGTTGAACGGAAAAGATCTGACCATAAGTGAAAGCTTTAAGTATCTTGGGTCAATCATCCAAAAGAATAGTGATATTGTTCAAGATGTGGCCCATAGGATTAAGGGTAAGGGTCAGGGTGGCGTAAATTGAGAGCTGCTACGAGAGTGTTGTGCGATCGAAGCATCTCTCTAAAGCCGAATGGAAAATTCTACGGGATCTGCTATAAGACCTATACAAAATGGTGGGCCTCCAAGAAGGAGCATATTCAAAAGTAGGGGAAAACCGATTGCATCCCCCTAAAGTTGGTGTTGCAGATATTGCAAGCAAGTTAAGGGAAAACCAATTGCATTGGTTTGGGCATGTAAGATGGAGACTTTAGGGGGCACCAGTGCAAAGAGTTGAAGATTGGGATTAGGGATTTGTTTTAAACGAGGTAGAGTGAGACCAAAAATGACTTGGTGGGAAGGAGTTAGAAAGGATTTGAAACAGTTGGATTTGTGAGGCTTTCGATCTTAGAGAGTGGAGGAGGAAAATCAATGTGGATGGCCTCCTGGAATAATCACTTTTGGTTCATGTTACATGACCCCACATATGGGATTAAGGCTTTAGGCTTTGATTGATTAATTGATCTCGTCTTCCTCTTCTGATCTTCGTCCTCCTTTTTTTTAAAAAAAAAAAAAAATCATTATTATTCTATTTCGAGTAACCACATAAAGAAAAATTACAAGCATGTTTTCCTTTGAAAATAATATTTCTTTTAACCAACCTAATGAAGCCTACCTAACTTATTAAGAATAAGTGTTGAACTGTTTTATTTGAATTCATTTCTGCAGATTTTGTGTACTGTTAGTACTTAGTAGTTAAGGGCACTCTAATAGACATCAATTATTCAATTAGTCCTTTAGTCCTGAAGCCAAAACTCTAAAAAGGTGAGATTTCGAAAATGTAATCTGCCAATAGTTTATGTTCAAAGTTCGAACAATGGATATGCCTCATTTTCGAAGTTTGAATTTTACCCCTTAAACAATTTTGCACTTTTTATTGATGATATTACATTTTGTGTCTTGTTTATATTTTGTTTTTCTGCCATTCATGGTGTTTGAGGAGCTTCCCTTGGCCTTCTTCATGTGTCAAACTCTTCAAAGATCTAAGTTACATGTAATTATTATTTTTTGCTTATAGTTCAGGTCTCTGTTATTAGTGTTGTTTTGGCCTTTTGGGGTCTTTGCTTGGCTTTCTCTTAGTGTCAGATTCTTCAAAWGTCTGAGCAGCTTGTATCTCTCCATTGACTGAACTCACTGAAGGAAGAAGAGATGACTAGGACATGAAGCTAACAATTTTTTATTAAATCATTTGTCATAAACTTTAGATGGTTTAACTGCGATTATGCATGAAGCTTGTATGCTGGGGAGCTTACACATGAGCTATGAGATTGAGTTAGAATTTTGGAGGTTTGACTTGATGTATATAGGGAAATAAGCGCTACGCTTCAAGAATTTAAGTGATCAATTCAGTGTGCTAATTGTTTGTTGATTGAGGATGTAGCTTTCAGAAGTCAGATGTTGTTGTGTTATGTTAGTTGATAATGCTAGTACCTGAATATCTGATACATTACAAAGGTCTTGATTGCTAGATTTTCAAAGGATCCTTTAGTGTAAACTGGGTTGTTGAATGAGGGCATGTAGATTCTTTAATGATATGGGGGTTTTGGAACTTGTACTAATGTACTGCCCCTAGTCAGTGATGCCTCACAAATATGTTGCCTACTGCAGTACTGCTTATTTGGACTTACAAATTCTGACCATTGCCTATAGGGCTTTTATCGTAGAGGAGACAGGCTACTGATGTTTGATATTGATCATCGCTTCTCAATCCCTACATATATAATTTGATTTTGATCATCACTTTCCGATCATTATATGGGGTATTTCAAGTTGACATGGTTTTTGGATATAACCTGTACTGCTCTGCTTTTTACTAAATAGTTCTTAAAAATGGCAGAACAGAAACAATGTAGGGGATCCAAAATTGATATGTTCCAGCTTGGCTAGCAATCTTGCCAACTTCCTTTACTTGCAATGGGGTTACTATGGTACACTGTCATTGTGTCATAACATATCATAAAAAAAAGGTGCCTTTTTGGGAGGTTTTGTGCTCCTCATCTGCCGCTTACTAGTATCTCAGTGAGGTCATGTTTGGTATAGCATGATAACATTCTTCCCATGAAAGTTTGGCTAAAATTTAGGGAATAGATGGTACTTGGGTAAAATCACATTTTTATTGTTCTTTCCTTTTTATTTTGGTTCATGTCATAAGATGTGACAAAACCCTCCTCCTCTTTATTTAATGGTGGTGGATGGATGTATTTGGGTGAGTATGTGTCGGGTGGGGGCAGTGGCGAAGTATTTAAGCGGGGTCAAAATAAAATTAATTGAGTTATATTATGATCAAATGGTCTAATTCTATTAGAAAATATGGAAAATTGCAAAATTTTATAGTTGAAAATTAGTGTTTTGTAAATTCAAGTGGGGTGGTCCCTGGACCCCACTTGGTACAATGTGGCTCCGCCACTGGGTGGGGGGACTTGGTTACATAATTAATTATTTTTTTGGCAAGGTAACTAACCCGCATTTGTATAGAGTTGGTTTTTAGGACATCCACAATGCTTCAAGCCCCTTAAAGGTTTGTCCACATGTCACATCATTCTTATACAAACCCCTTCCCCGACAAACCTTTCCTCAGGCCTCAGCAATAGTTRAAACCTTTCAAAGGTTAATATYTAGGTCCCAAATTCCCAATATATATATACACATTCTACCCAATACCCAACCAAAATGCCACATCACCCCATCCAAACRACTTACTAATAACAAACCCCTCTCAACTTTCAAACCTCACCRKACCCCCTCTAACAATAAGGGGTTTGTTTTTCAAACCTCAAAATACCCCTACACACCCATGACAAARCRCTTATTGTGGATGCCTTTAGTACTTTCTCATCAGTAAATATTATTAAAGTACAYTACACATGGCCTGCAAAAAGCTTTCAAACACGCTGCATTGATGCACWTAGGTAGGCTGAAGTTCAGTCACTGAACATCTTTTGTGAATTTGTCATAATGTCATTATTCTGTTTTGTGTAAACGAGATTAGCAGTAGCATCGTATTTACTTATRTTGTTAGATAGTCGGATGGGCTATCAGTGACTTCAGTGTAACATCACAGTGTGTGATAGCAATGATAATGAAATTCCCTGAGTAAGTGATATTTGGGTCATCTGAGCATATTTAGTTATTTARGTGTAACTCGATAAGGTTTTTGATTGAATTTGCGTACGCGTATAGTTGTATAGATAGATCTCAAGATCTTGAATCCTGCTGTTGATGATATAACACATTGGCATATTGTTATCTGATTTATTAGACTTTATAGCCCTTACCTAAGAAACTGTTTTATACCCCACCAGCTAATTACAATGATAGGAAGTGGGGAGTAGGGACCGGAAGGACATTTATGGGCACTTGTCCCGCTTCACTCCATTGGTCCCTGATTGTTATCCAAGAACTCTCAGTGTAGCAAGCTCTTATTTTTCTTCATTTTGACTTGTACTTCGTCTGTGCATATACTTTTCTATGTTTAAGTGTGTTTGCTAGATTAAGACCTAGCTTCGTTTAAAAAGATGGCAATAAGTGCAATTACTAGGAGACACTGAGAATTGCAATCAACTTCCTGAAAGTTTTCATCTTTCGACACCTTTCATTGTTAGTGAATAGTGGGAAAAGTGTTCCCTATGTCAGCTTTGGTTCCCCCACCCCAACCAACCTTTTGAATTCTACATGTAGGACTTGTTGAAGTGAATACATACATGTAGCTGTTATTGAAAATTACAACCATTGGAGTTAGTAGTATATCGGTATAACCCATTAGTCAGCTGATTAAGAGAGATTAGTCCCTGTTCTCTTTAACCTTTGATATTCATTGTTGAACAATAGAAGTCATTTATAGTTGGCAAACTTCAATTTCATAATCCATGAAAACAAAAAAATTAATTAATACACCAAAACGAGTAAGAATCCATTCGAATTGTCAAAATTTGAACTGTAATCTGTAGTAGTAAGTTGAGAAGAACTGAGTTTATGCATGTGCTAAGAACTCAGGAGTCAGCTATCATATGGTGTGGCCAACCTTTGAAATTTGAACATTCGATTAGAACAATTTCAAACTTTGTGGGTGAAGCTGAAAATATCTCATTGTCTTCTTTTTTTCTTCTTAATTTATGGTCCCAAGCTACATACCATTTGTTCATTTTTTTTCCTTTTGTGATTGATTGCCGTCCAATAGGACGGATCATTAAGACGAAATAGAACAGTCTTGTCATTTCTACATGGTTCTTATTGCTACATGATTTTTAAGTGGGGTAGAATGCAAAAAGCTCTTCATAAGCAATACTGATTAACTGTTGCTGATTGACGCTTATGTACTTGATAAAATGGCAGGTGAGACTTATGCATGAGGCAGGGTATGAGCTTGGCAACTTAGACGCCACCTTGATTCTTCAAAGACCAAAAGTTAGTCCACATAAGGAGGCTATTAAGGCCAACTTGTCTGCTCTACTCGGGGCTGATCCATCTGTCGTGAATCTGAAAGCGAAAACCCATGAGAAGGTTGATAGTCTTGGAGAGAACAGAAGTATCGCAGCTCATACAGTGGTTCTATTGATGAAGAAGTAAAAGACTCATCAATAACCATACAAGAACAACAAAAAGCCATTGTTTCTTGGAGAAACAGATTGTAAAATTGTGTCCTATACTCTGTAATATCAGTTTGGGCTCAGGATATAACCACCAGTTCAAGTGTACGAGTCTACGAGTCTTTCGTACTGGTGGTTTTCGCAGGTTCTTCATCAGTAAACTTTAGTTTCTCATGAAACTTCACATTTGATGTAACACTTACAAGATTCATGGCTTCATGCCGTCATTGTATAGCATTCCAGTACATCCTTGTTTATATATTAAAATAGATTATGGATGTCGTTGGCCGACAAAAGCGAGCATCATAGTGAGTTTAAACCAACCACCAACAGATAATTGCTGTTAGGACACTACTAATTATTAGTTTATCGCTAATCACATTGTCAACCCCAATCCATTATCTAATTACATGTCAACTTCCATTGAGTATGCAAAAGTCAGTGACAAGCATAGTCGTGCAGTACACTTCTGTGCTAGTATGTTAGTACAGCAGTAGCAGCAGCAGCAGCAATTATTGGACATGATGATATAAGTGTTGAGGTTTGAATGAGTGGTAAGACCATTTCAATAATATGTCYTATGTCATGGTGTTGTTATGAGTATAACCGTGTTGGCTACGTGGGTTTTTGCTGAATGCTGACCATTAATTTGGCAAGTTTCCTTTTCAAGTCATTAGCCCCCCTAATTAGCCCCACTTCTCAAATTGTGTCCTTGCTAACTTAATTTGTGAGCCACTTAGAAACCACCATTGAGATTGAAAGTCATTGAAACTTTGCTGCATAAAGAGGCTCAATGTTCCTTGTACTTGTGAAAGTTGTGATAATTGTCCAACTAACAAAGATCCTCTATCTTTTCATTGTGTTCCTTGTGTTGTACAAYTAMCYTTGTWTGTCTCTTCAACTTATACATAAAAATGTGTCTGTCCTTATTCTTCGTTACATTTGATCCAYAACYAGGGMTCGTGTATCAAATATAAAGGGARTGAGGTCAATTCAAAAGTGTAGCTTGCAAAATTTTGTATTTGGATCGAAAGCTTGCGAGAAATTCTAAAATTTCAATATCAAGTATTATCAGGTAAAATGACTATTTATAATATGTTTGCTACTCTAAGGTWAAATGCAACACATTTCACGAATTCCTCGAGACAAGTTCAATCCAAACTCGACTAGAGTTGGTCAAAGCTCGACTCTAGTAATATTGTTAATTTAAGACTATGACACATTGGCACTCCAAATGGAAAATTTGTACGATTGTTCAACCCATGTATGCATTATTAAAGAATTACACCTCCCAGTCAAAGAAATCTTCGTCATTTGCTGTACTTGCATGCCTATTGGTGTAAATTCACACACACACCTCTGCAAATATGGCTGACTCTTCCTTCTCCCTCTTTGAAAATTAAGATAGAAATAAAATACCAAGTATATACGAACAAATACTAGAAAAAGGAAAACAACAACAATACTAGAAAATTGACTAGCTCCTGAATTGCAACAATTTTTTTTGGAAAGAATGTGTATATGTAGTTTTAGGGTCTGTATGACTGTATAAGACATAAATATACTTCCTAAAATGGTAAAAATTGTGAAGTTATAACAAAATCACACTCAAATCGACTTAATAAATGTTAGATTTATCAAATATTACTATTGTTAACTTTTATTCATAGCCCTTAGGTTTAGTTTAACATTTTCAATTATTTTTAGTTTTTCACTATTATATAGTGTATATTTTTCATTAGATTGAGAAATGACAACTAACCTTATACGATATACGGACATGCAATTTCGTAAGTATAATTTTTATTAATTTTTTTTCAAATGTGTGCTCGAGTTTTAAAATCCTCAGGTTAATCATTTTTCGGCAAAATTTGCTCGAGTTTTTTTTTTTTTGACCGGTGAGAAATGAATGCTTAAGTTGGCTACGTTGATAAGTTGATTTTGAAGTGTTGGACTAACTAAAAATTATCTTAATTTGYGCAGCAAGTAWTAGACCATTAMTTCAAGCTAAGTCATATTGCAATTTGCATACCAAAGACAAATTCATCTTTGACAAGCATAATTGGCCTCCCATGTGCATATTGACCCCRTTTTTTCGTAATCTTCCGTATATATTCAACTYTGTTTAATCACATACTTTTTAGATTTGAATGGTAAACTTTATTAGTTGTTTATAATTTACAATTTGGATCCACTATTTCAGTAATCAACTTTCATGTGCTTCCCTCTTTGGTATGCTTTGGAATTTGAAGATTTAGTCATGGAGCATTAATTATTTTACTAATATTAGTTATTATTCTTGGCGTTATGACTTGTATATAAGAATTACATATTTTTTCTAATATGATAAAAAAAAAATATTGAGAATTTATAACCAAGTCACGAGACTAGTTTGAAAAATTGCTTATTTAAAATGTTACTCCATATTTTTTTCTTATTTAATTTAATAGTCTCATATACATAATCCTAAGAACTATATATAACTTAGAGAAAAAAAAAAAGAAAAAAGAAAAAAGAAAAAGAAAGAAAGAAAGAAAAGGACTATATATACTTTGTATATCATTCTCAATATTCTAATTAAAAAAAAAAAAAAAAAAAAAAAATTCCCCCATCTTTAGTAATTATTCACAATGCGGATCCAATATGTCAGGTTCTAAATTTCACGTGCTTCTTCCTCAATTGGAGAATAAACTTCACCTGCTTCTTTTTAATGACAGTTTATGTTTTTAAGAGGGTGTTTGGCATGTGGGAATATATTGATGGAAATGAGAATTTTAATRRTAATTTGRTAAATTCTCAMGTTTMTTTTTGGGGAATGAGATTATTTGAGGGAAGGAGAATGAGATTATTTGGGGTCTATTRCCTTATTTTTATTACCTAGGGAGGGTTGGTATTTGGGAGGGAATTCATTTTTATTTTCTTTTTKTTTTTTTTGCTCAAACCTATTTCTACATCCCATTTTATTTCTTATTTTCCATTTGAAATCCTCATTTATTCRCAAATCAATACCAAACAAGGGATTAGGATAATTTTATCAATTTCCATTCRSATTCCCATCCTATATTACCTAAATCCTCATTCCCACTTGCCAAACGGTCCGTAAGAGATTTAAAGGTGTAAACGGTTAAATTATGTAAAATAAATTTAACACAAACAAAATAAGATTATGTGTTACTAGTGTTAAAATTATTTTACCTAATATGATCATTTACACCGTTAAATTTATTCCTTAAAATGRGTGCCAAAACAAAAGTTAAAACAACAACCCCTAAAAAAGAAGCACTACATCTGTTTTAACATTTAAGTTGTACTTCCTCCGTCTCAACTTGTTTTGTACGTTTGGAATATTAAGCACAAAGAGAGAAAGTTTGACTTTGAAAAGTATTTAAAAATAACTCCCTCGTTTTTTTTTAGTGTTCCAGTTTCTATTTTGGGATGTTTTAAATAGTGTTTCCAAACCAATCTAAAAATACTTTTTCAACATTTACCTACTTTATTTACTGCTAACATTTAATAACTTACCCCTTTTAAAGTCAAACTTTCATTACTTTACCCAATCTTTTCACCCAAAATTATTATTTCCATAAAATTTCATTCACACGATTTACTCTTTTACCAACTTATTCAACTTTTACCCAACTTACTCAACTATTTATTTCAACTCAATCAACTCTTAAAAACCGTTCTAATAATGGTATGGAACATCTAAAAAACGGAGGGAGTATATTTATTGAAATCTTGTTAGATCCGTCTAATGCATAAATTTAATATCAAAATTTTAACAATTTTATTTAGAAAGTGTAGTAAAAGATTATTAATGTTAAACAATTGCATTGAAATTGTGGCAAAAAAAAAAAAAAAAAAAAAAAGTATGGTTAACAAAACTTTTTGAAACGAATGAGGTATTATTTAATGTAAATTATTGCATGTATACAATGAAAATTTAGGTGGCGAGGGGTCATTATGTGCTTGAGGGTCTGTGTAATAAATGTAGGGGAATTTCTACTTTTTGTCTGATTTAAAATGGGTTGCTTTAGTTGAAAAAGGGTCTCTCTAGAACCTTAACACAATGACACTTTATATATATTAAAGCTTTTTTCTCGATCCAAAGAGATTTTAGGATCAATTTTCACCCGTCTTTGTACTCTCTTAGCACCAAAAAAACTAAATTTGTAACTAATTCTAGATGTGTGTATATATAATATTATATATATTAATATATATATATATATATATATATTATAATATATATATATATATATTATATATGCAAATTTTTTTAAACGAGACAAGATCAAATATATAAAAGCAATTAGATATAAATAAGATTTGGTTCGATCTAGACATAATATAAATCTTTGTAAGAATTAAATCGTTTATATGAGTGTTTGGATCGGAGTAGCACCAATCTTTATATTTTGGTACTATCCCGTACAATATATAGATGATCGATAAATTTCATATAAATATAAGCTAGGTTCTTTCCTCCGACCTGGCCTCATAGCTACTTTAAAAACCTTCCCCCCCATACCAATCCCTAACTTCTTATGCATTTGCCTTGATATAAGGACTTCAATTCATTTTTTGGTATGTTTATGAGCCACTAAGAATGGGGAGTGAGAATCCATCGCCGACCCATAATTCTTAGAATTGCGAGAAACGAATCTTTAATTCAACATGAACTACCCCTCACTCTCAGCTTTCAATTCATACACACATACATATGCAGTACAATAGACGATGTTTGTGAATCTCATAAAAAACGTTAAGGTGTAGAAACTCGTTTTTTGTAACTAATTAAGATTGTAGGCAATATGCACTAATAAGTAATAAGCAGACTATATATATATATGTTGGACACATTTTATGCATGAATATGATGGTGAATTTGACCGAACATAAAAGGAGCCTCATGACACATAATTTGCGAAATAGGAAATGTTGATCTTGGGGGTTGAATGTGGCTGCTTATTTCACCACTTTGATTACATTCTTTGAATGTTGTCGTCGTCATCGCGTATATCAACATCGCACACGTACAAAAGATATCAACATCATATCGCACACTAAGATGTCGTGAATTACTGTAAAGCATATTGCATCAATATCCCATCGCATACAAATAAATAAAGTTTCTTTTTAATAATATGTACAGTACGTAGTAGTAGTATTAGCACTATCGAGGCTTCTATTATGGTTAAGAACTTTTGCGTCGATTGGTTATCGCCTCTTTTTGATGATCTTTGCACGTACGGACTCTGAAACGATTCCTTTATTCCTTCTCCAAATCATCCTATCTCAATTAACTGGACTCCCCTACTATTATTGTAGGTTAGGTTATTCATCGTGTGGTTTTATTATTAGAGATAATAAAGACATCTTGTAATGGCWGGGGTCAAAACTAAACCCTCCCTAGCAAATTCTTCGTTCTTCAACCAAAAGCAATGGGTTTTCGAGAGGGAGTTAAAATAARGAGATTACTTGGAATCAAMAAGGTTTAATTTTTGTTCAAGGAGACAATAAGAATTTGACATATTCAATTCCTTGGGAAATTAACTACTRCGTACCTTAATTGTGATGCAAGTTTGGGTATCAATGCTACAGATTCGTACTCTATTAATAATTACTACTTTCGGGGTCATAATTAACATAATATTTGGTCTTCTAATTTGATTTGTTCCTCCGGGTCTCCCTCAATCCCTCTTATCATATGTGTGGATGAGTTAGGTTTTTTCTATATATCAATGGGTTTGATATAGTTTCCTTTCTTATTATAAAATATACTCACTAAAATCAAARCAATTGGCATGTGATTTAGTGGTGATTGAGYCTAAACTTYATAAAGAAAATCGCYTACGCGTTAATTTAATCCCKGCAAGTGTTAATCATGAGAGGACTAAAATCTAATTACCTAGAATTCACCCAGTTAAGGATTAGGCTTWAAAGAAAACTAGGCGGTAGGAAACAAAAAGTTCCAAAATCAATAAAATATTCACCACTTTCATATTATATAGTATACGAAGTATTAGTTTGGTATATCCACTCGGTTCACTTTTTTGGAGTATGGATCCTCTCCATTTCTTAGAGGAATTGGAGAGTTCATTTCCTTATCTAGTGGTTGAGAATGAATTAAGGGGGAAAATAGGGGGAATTTTGCAATTTTTATATTTAAATTAGATGATTCTCAACCACTAAATGAAAGGAAACGGACTCTCCATTTCCAATGGAGAGGATCTATCCATACTCACTTTTTTGGGCTAATTCGGACTCAAGGATCAGTTCTGGGTAGTTAGGTTTTAGTCCACTCCTAATTGTATTGTGGGGATTCGAACACATGTTCTCCCTACCAAGTATAGTCTCAATCATCACTACACCAAGAATCAATCAGTACTACTTCTATATTATATGCACCGATAAAAAAAATGACATAATCATAAAATTGTAGGCGCCTAAAAAGTACAACGTATAACATACACAAGAGAAAAAATGACAAAAATATGGAAATTTCTTTTTTTTTTTTTTTTTTTTTTTTTTTTGCATCAACTCACACAATAAGATAAGATTGAGGAAATGTAGAAATAAAGGTAAAGTCGACTTTATATTATATTATACACATTTGAAAATTTCTCCGACCACTGATGAGGATTTTTACCAACAAAAAGTGAGTAATTAAGTTGAAATAATCCCTTTTAATAGAAATTAATTAATTAATTATATATTATAAAGTGATGTAGTTATATATTAATATTGACCATTCGTGCGTAGGAGACAAACAGTGCAATGCATATCTATGTTGTCCTGTACATATTAGCACAACCTAAATTATGTTATTATTTGTTGTGATTAAGATACACTGCTAACCATTATTCGACCTACTTAAAAAAAAATAAAAATTGAAAAAAATAATTGGCGTACGTGTAAGTTTGAATAAAATTGGGGGGGTATTTCCATTATTAATTAGACAATTCTTTCTTGGCTATTTCCTGTCGGTTATTTATCTATTTTTCTAGTCAATCAAAAGTGTAGTAGGGTTGCATTTTAGTATGTACATTCCATGCATCAATAGCTAAATGAGTCAAATTCGTATATTCTCATTCATTATATCTAATAAATGAACACGATAATGGTTGTTATATGTTTCATAAATATACGCTGTTATGTAGTAATGCTTTTTATTTGCATGAAATTTGGAAGTAGGGCAATATGCATGTCATGATAATTCTCGTCAAAAAAAATAAAAATATGCCATGATAATTCATAAAGAAGAGAAGAATAATGTGTAAATAATAATACTTCGTAAGTATGATAGTACGTTCTGAACATGGGCGTGTGATGTTTTGAGAGGAATAGATTCAAATGTGGAGTTCAATATGATTTTCCGCTAAATTTCCAATAATATGGTGATCAAGTTATGCCCACTTAACATTGCGTCATCACTCATCACTCGACAATCCTCATCTTCAATTCAATATGGTCTTTTATGAAGCTTCACCTCTTAACTTTAACGTTATGTAGAAAGAAAAGGTACTATTACTCTTAGTGAGATGCTTATACGATTAAGGGTGTTTATTATCTCAACATATCAATGCAAATTGGTTATATACTCTTCAAAAAAAWATYTGCYGAATACTTTGTTAATCAACAACTTTTTGTGAGAGTTGAACTCGTGAAATTCTATCCTTAGATGATGTTTCTATTTTGAGTAAATAATTTCAAGTAGCTCATAATCTTAATACCATCTCATACATACAACTCTCATAGTCTCATGCACTTTGATTTTAAGTTGATCAAAATAATTGTTGAGTTAAAACATTAAAGCTTGGATTAAGCCACCAATTGAAGACGTTTTTTTTTTTAATTTAATAAATTAATTATTGAAATTGGATTCATGGGTAAAATTATAGAGGTTTTTGTTGAAATTGGGGTGATGGTAGGCATATTTGGCGCAACACATGGAGTCTAACTATAGTTTTTCCTAATTGATTGCACATGAGTATGGGT
>SNQN01000855.1:22081-32272 GCA_008642245.1 Bassia scoparia | reverse complement strand
ATTTGTACAGGCTGTGGCAAGATTTATGGAGAAAGTGAGAGGTGATAAGGTGACATTCGATCCTGATCGCATAGTCATGAGTGGTGGAGCTACTGGGGCCCACGAGCTAATGACATTTTGCTTAGCCGACCCTGGTGATGCTTTCTTGGTTCCTACTCCCTACTATCCTGGGTAAGTATTAAAGTTAATCTACCTTTTGTTTTCATCCTTTATTTGTCTAATTAAAGGGTTAAATTAAAGAACAATCCACACATCATTATAAGACACTAATTTCGAGTTATTACTCGAAATATAACGATGTCTCTTTCGTTGAATTAACAATCAACAAACTTTTTATAATGACCCGATTGAATTTAAATGAGACACGATGTCTGTACGTGTTACATAAACAGACACGTGAAGCCTATGTACGTACGACTTGTACTGATTGTTATCGATTTGTGAATGTTTTCAGATTCGATCGAGATTTGAGGTGGAGAACAGGGGTACAATTGTACCCAGTTGAATGCCACAGCTCAAACAACTTCAAAGTAACAAGAGCGGCGTTAGAAGAAGCATATAAGAAGGCTAACGATGCGAAAATCAGAGTGAAAGGGTTGCTCATAACCAACCCATCTAACCCATTAGGCACGGTCCTAGACAGGGAGACCTTGTCAACTATACTGTCTTTCAGCACTGAGAAGAACATCCACTTGGTGTGCGATGAGATATACGGAGCCACTGTTTTCGGGTATCCTAACTTCGTTAGCATATCCGAGATCATGCTTGACCAAGACTATAACCCCGAACTCATTCACATTGTGTACAGCCTTTCTAAYGACTTGGGATTCCCCGGGTTTAGGGTGGGGATTGTGTACTCGTACAACGATAGAGTCGTGAGTTGTGCACGTAAAATGTCGAGTTTTGGGCTAGTATCGGCCCAGACCCAGATGCTGATAGCCTCKATGCTGTCAGATGAGAAGTTTGTTGATCAGTTCTTGAGCGAGAGCAGCAAAAGGCTAGAAACAAGACACAATGAGTTCAACTGGGGACTCAACCAGGTCGGTATCCAATGCTTGAAGAGCAACGCGGGGCTGTTTGTATGGATGGACCTACGTCAGCTCATTGAGCAAGACCCGACAGTGGAGGGGGAGATAGCGTTGTGGCGAGTGATCATCAACGAGGTGAAGATCAACGTGTCACCGGGATCTTCATTCCACTGCTCGGAACCGGGGTGGTTCCGAGTGTGTATRGCCAACATGGATGGGGATACYATGCAGATTGCACTGAGAAGGATCAGGAATTTCGCAGCACAGAAGGTTGCTGCGAAAAGGCCTGTTCGCACAGCTTCTGGAAAGAGGAAGTGTTGGCAACAAACCAATCTTCAGCTCAGGTTATCTTCTCGAAGGTTGGATGATTTGATGGGAGTTTCGCAGCTTGGATCTCCTCATTCGCCCATGTCACCCCTTGTTCGAGCTCAGACTTAGTTAAAATTTAATTATTCTTTCTAGCATGGTTATGACTTATGATGAATGAACTAAGGTTCATCATATATACTTRGTATTATTATTCGAAATAAGACTGATGATCGTCAAATTGTGATGTTTCAATATAGAATGTTATTCTGTTCGTCTTGTGAATCTGTGTGAAGATTGCTAATCAAAAATGAATTGTACGTATGATAATTTTAATGATAATTGATTGCATTATTTGTTTGTGTTAATATTGAAAGCAGTAACAATCTTTTAAGTAAAATAAATTGAATGTATATATGCAACTATGCACTTTATTCAACATGCAGTCTTAGAAGAACAACTACTAAAGCATGGATAGCAAGTTATGCACCGTTCAATTAATAACTCACTTTAAATTTGACTTTGCCTTGTTTGATTGGCTACAGCACCTCGTGTATTATAGCCAATATACCATCCTCCTGACTAGTATGAGACATTCAATATGAATTCATGCATTCAATGTAAGTTTAGGACATGATTGTTTAGTACGTTTCACAATCAAAATATCATTCGTGAAAAGTAAAACTTAAAAGAAATTATTCGAAACAATAAATACATGTTAAAAGTTATACAGCAACCAGCCCATTAACAAGTACTGTGCATCATCATTCATCATCAGCTTAATATGAAGAAGTACAATCAATTTATTGTTTGACTGACTTTTAATTAAGCATTTCTTTTTATGACATAAGAAAATTAAAAGAGGAAAATGGTCAATAGAAATAAAGAAAGAGTGTTGAATTAACACAAAGTTTTTCAAAGAAGTAAATGTCATAGTGGTCAAGTCTTAAGTCTAGCATGGAGATGCGCAAGCCGCATGAAGTTATCGAATGGACTAAAAATTTGTGGAGAGGTTGAGAATCCTTGATGATTATTAGTTGATTCTATGTTTAAGACTTAGAGTAAAACACTACGTCCCTTAAACAAATTAAAATAATAAAAATTAGAAAAGTGGACACTATTAACTACTTTCTCCAGTTTCATTATTAGCAACTTTGAAACATGACTCGGATCCTAGGGAAAATTTGGTTGTGAGTGATGAAATTGAAAGAGAGAGAAAGTAAGACATGTGAGTAAGAGAGACATAGGAGATCATGACAGCAAAAGGACAGAAAGAAAAGTTACTGCATATATGTATTCTTTCAACTTTGGGTAATAAATTGGGCACTAAATTGAAACGGATGAAGTACTTTTCGTGAGTTTCGCAGTTCCCGGCTTTTATAGCATAAACTAGATATCAAACCTTGTTAGATTAAAAATGAGAAAATGAAAAAGTTAATAAACAGTCAACAAGTGTCAATTTCATTTTTAAATTTTAGTATTTCGTATATATATTGTAACATGACATCAAAGGTAAGATAAGAATTGAAAGAATTTGAACTGGCTTTTCTAGAATTATAATTAGAGTCACATCATATATTTCCCCTCTAATTACTAATTGGATGATCTTTTGATATTTAGATTATGAGTACAATAGTCCAATTTTCCTTTTCTGTTATGGGTAAAAGCGATTCGATTCATGAGATTTGGTGATTTAGTCATCTTAATAAACTTGGCACTCACAATTAAACAATAATTGAGCTAAAGCTAAAGTTATGATGATTAAACAATTGAACTACTCCGTACTTTTGAGTTTTTCGCCTATCCAAATTTCATAACATTTTTACTTTACAAGACCAAGGAGATTTCAGTGTGTCACCTCAAAATCATATTTTTTTCGTAATTATTTATGTGCAACAAAAGTAATATTTCATGTGACTCAAATAGTCAAATAATATAATACCCTGCTTTGTTGCACATAATTGATTATGGAGAAAGTATTAGGATAAGGGGAGTAACCCTTAGCCTTATTAAGTGATTTTAATTCTTGAATTATTTGAATGCAAATGTGATTCATCATCAACACAACACTCCCCTTACATGATTATTCATAGGCTTYACAATTGTGGATATCGATGATGATTGAGAATTCAAAATGATTGTTCTAACTTCATTCTAAACGAATAACGATGTTGTCCTGACAGGTAGTGCTTATAACACGATTTGAATCGCCTGAGGTAGAAATAAGCCAGATTCATAAAAATATAAAGATGTTTAAGTTTTTCTAACGTATTATTGTATAAACATTCACCATAATACCCAATTAGCGTAGTAAAAAAAAGTATTATCTTATGTATGCGTCCATGCACGGGTCTACAGACTCATGTATTATCTTTATATTTAATGTTAACATAATATAGACTACCGAGGAAAATAAAAAAAGACACATTTAATAACAGACTCAAACTTCGATAAGATAAGCAATAGATATATTTGAATCAACATAAAAAGGGAACTGATGCAATAGTGATCAATTGCATAGTTAGAATTTTTTATAATAAAATAAAGTGATAAGAATAGTGAGAAAAAGAAGGTTGATTAAAGATGTAGACAAAAACAATATTATGTATTTGTTCCCTGATCGACTATAGTCTAAAATTTAGTGGGGTACTTGGATGTTAATATTCAAATTTAGAGGTTGGATTCGGACGTCAATTTTTTTTAAAACATGTAGCTCAAGAATTAATTTTCGTGATTGGTGCGTATTAAGGGAGCCAAACTTTGGTGTGAGACGCTTCTTCACCATATAGGGTTCAATTCACCTCTAAGACTTCAAATCACGTTGGGTACAGCTGATTATTAAAATATAAATAATTATCCATTAAGCCTTTTGTTATATTATTTCATTCCTTTTTTAATAGAGATCTATTAATTTATCACAGAACATTACCATATCAGAATTAACATCTAAATATTTCGGAGATAAACCTTTATCATAGTAGATTAAAAAATAGGTACTCTAATGTTCGCTTTCTGATTAACGTTTGGATGTTTATAATCAACATAATTTCTTGTAAGTAAATAATGGAAAGCCCTCGGTAATTAAGTTGTCAATAATTGTAGAGAATTTATCGCGTTTTATAGAATTAGAACTAGATGACGTCCTAGTTACATTAGTAAAAGCATACACCTAGTTTGGAAATGACTTATTTTGTGTAGCGTGTAACAGATTAGCTTATTGATACTTGGGATTATGTATTGAAATACTGAATTTGTGTTTGAAATGTTTTTTCTGGTTCGTATGATATTAGAAAGTATATATTGAGGTTAGGTGAAGAATATACAATTGGGTATAATCATTAATTGTACCTTATTTAATGGTTTATGAATTTCTTAGGTGAAAAAAAATTCACAATTAGATTTAATTGAACTGCCAACATCGGGCTATTCTGAGATCGAAACTTGAGTAATATCGGTGACAATTGGATTGGGCGGGTAGAAAGTATTGCAATGTATAAATGTTAAGTGTCTTAATATATCTGTTGGAAATTGGAACTGTAAGAATTTCTAGAGGATTGAATGATGAAGTTTTGGGGATTTGTGTGACTCAGGTATTGGACTTTAAAAAACCTAATCCCTTTGCTGACATCTAGCATAAAATGAAAAGTCCAAGTTTACAGTGTATTCTTAACAGGTGGAAGTTGATTGCCGACCATTGACTTTTCCATTTCCACATCAATAAAACGTTTGAGATAGATCCATCTCCCTCTAGAGTGCTGATCACTAATTGGAGAAAAAGAAAACTACTCATAAATATCTTGGTGTGCGATGAATCGACTCGTAGAAGACACAAAAACTAAGGTTTTATAGAGGTTAATCCTCTAACACTTAGTTCGGCTTAGCAATTAAAAAAAAACGAAAGAATGACAGATCAATACATTAGTTTTAATGTGAACCCCTTAATAGACAATTAAATATTGAAACTAGCCTTGCATTAAATTTTCCTTCATTTGCTACCGCATATCTCTTTTACATCATTATGTTTGTTTATAAACGACCTTTTTCAACTGAATGGATAGGGACTATTCCGGGTTTAGCGGTGGAGGTGCAGTATATTGTGTTACTCGTAAATTGCAATCGAATCCAAAAGAATGAATGGCTGTGGCATTGATAGCATGCTATATGTAATGTGAAGTTAATATTAGGAGGCTATGATATAATATGTCAAAATTTAGAGAGATGACCACGCAGAACCTCAACCTCAATAATGGATTAGTTTGTATGAAAAAACGGATTGGTAAAGCCGTTTACATGCTTTGATCAAAGAATACTGAGAAATGATTTGTGTTTAGTAAATATCCAAGTCATTTATAATTGTTGGTGCATGAGAGCAAGCAGGCTAGGAGAACACATTTAACAACACCGAATTACCACTTACTTTGTATACGATTCTAAAATTACACTCTATGTGTGGACCTATTTTCATCCATTACCTATAGAGATTTCGGTACTTATTAAATTCACTTAAATGATAAACTCCACAATGTTCATATGGAGTAATGAGAAAAAGGTAAAACCCAGAGGAGAATTCTGATATGACTATATGTTTAATTATGTTACCTAGCCGATATCAAAGCTTCCAAAATAGAGACAATGAACTAACGTATAAGTGAGGATAACGTGGAGGGAGAATGTCGATGTGTGGACGTGATCATCAAGTGTAACGTAGTGTTGAAACGCACTAAATACGTTTGTCAATCTGTACACTTTTTAATTAATTTACAGAGAACGTAATCTTCTATCTCACTGTCATGCTATAACTTCTGAGGATACGTTTTATAAATACGCGCTACTCTTGAGAAGGTGGCATGTCTCCATGATATAAAAGTGTAGCTTGTTAATTCTTTGACTCAATTAAGTTACTATGATAGATGAAGTTGTTAAAGAGAGTGTATCCACAAAAACATATGAACAAGCATTGCCCTGTGAGTCATATAGAGTAATCAGGTAATTTTCGGGCCAGCATTCGTTTTTTCATAGTCAAGTGTGTTTTGCATGACGAAGAAGCGTTGTCTCGCCGCCAATACTAGCTTACTGGACAAATAGACGGTTATTGTGACATATGGACATCAAAACCAATTACTATCAGCTTATCTCAGTGATGTTATCTTCATCCTAGAAGGTTATGTGCTTTAAAATATAGTATTATTATGATGAGTGTTATGGCGGCATCCATTATGGAGTTCGCTCCCTCAATTGGCGAAGATGGACCGTGTCCGTGAAGACGTTGTTTAGCTGGTCTGTACTTTTTTCGTGTTGAGTTTCTTGTACCTAACCCCTGACTCGTTTGGTGCTTCTATGAATTTACTTCATGAGCTTAAGAAATTTAATTATTAGTATTCTTAGCGCAAAGCTATAGTACTGACTCCCTGATACGTATGTAATGATCTATAGTTGGTTTCGATCAAATTATTATTCCCGTTCGTCATTGAACTCATTTTATCATTTTTTCCGCAAATGGATGTAAAGATACTGTGAAATAGAATCAGTCATATATATTGTGAGTTTCAATATAGCAACGGTATATTGAATTACCTATAATCGTCTTAGGAGTGATAGATTGACAGAGTGGTTGAGCGATTGCTTACTAACCCAAATACGAATAATTGGTATCGTAATGATAATTTTTAGAATCTCATGATACTCCTGCTAGTGGCAATTATTTTGTCTCGCGTAATATTGGAAGAAGCCAGTAAACATCTTTTAAGTAAGAATAAAATTGAACTGTTATATGCATATGTCACCTATTATTCACTGCAGTCTAGAAAGAAACATACTAACATGGAAAGCAAGTAGAAACCGTCATGCAATTAACCTAGCACTTCTTAATTACCATTGTTTTATGACTTGTCTTTTGTTTTTTGGTAAATGTCTACTAACGTACCGTACTTTGTGGTATAGAGAGAGATTTTGGATGATTTTTTGTGAATTTTTGCGACGCAATAATATAAGTAGAGTCCATACGACATAAGAGATAAATAGATGATATTTTTTTTCAGTTTTCGTGTCATTCGTGTTGATTTTCATCGTTTAAAATTTTCAACCTAACCTAACTCATTTTTTTCTATGCCGTGTTTAAGTCCAGCTCGGAAGAAACTAGTTCGATAAGTCTGAAACAATTCACCCTTTTGATATTTTCATAGGCCGTGTTCCGTCATTCAAATGTAAGTTTAAAGAACATGTGTGGTGTTATAATAGTAATCTTCACAGTTCAAACATTAGTTCAAGTTGTCGACGTGGCATTCATAGTCATTTGCAAAGCCATTTTAGTATTATCGTCATATATCCAATAATGAGTCATTGTTTTGAATCAAGAATACAAATCAATTTTGAAAACCAAACACAAAGTTGCGCCAATATCAAAAGTAAATACTCGTCGTCTATTAAACCGAATAGATTGTTCAGTAAAACACAATCAGACCTCTAAAAAATAAATCGAAAAAGAACGAAATCAAAAATGTATATTAGATTTGAACTGATTAATTAATTACGGCATCCGTAGTTATTTTTTATAGAGATAAGGAATGTTTGATATCATAGCAGAAAGTGTGTATTAATTTTTGGCCGCTTAAATTGATAGTAACTCAGAAAACTAAAGTTTGTGTCTGACACACCTTTGATATTACCCAAGTTTTTCTTCATTTAAAAACAGAGTAATGATCGTCTGCAGGTCGTCAAGTCTTAGTCTAGTACATGGGACATTAGCGCACTCATTCTGGCCTATTGCCATGTTCCTTTCAGTCAAATGGTTAAGATTCAATGGTTTGGAATAGCCTTGAAAGCCACACGAAAAATCTTGAGATTATTAATTTGTTCTATGTTCAAGACTTAAGAAGTTACACCCTAGGTCACCTTAAAAAAAATCTAAAAAATAATAAAATTTATAAAGGAACTAGTATAACTACTTTCTTGTCCGTTTCAATTTATTAGGCACTTTGAACTGAGCACTCGGACCTCCGAGACCAGTATAAAATCTTCTCGGTGTTGCTAACGCAGTTGTGAGAGCTTTTCGAATCAGCAGAGTAGGCCAAGTAGACATAAGGTGAGTAAGAGAAGAAATAGGAAGAAATGACATGCAAAGTGTAAGGAAAAAAGTTACCAATAATAGATTTTTAATGTAAATTGCACTAGCAATTGGAAACGCGGAAAGATTTTCGGTGGGAGGTTTGCCGTTTTTTCCCTGGCTTTATAGCATAATAGATTATAAACCATCGTTAGTTAAATGAGAAAATGAAAAAGTTAATAACAGTCACAGTGAATTTCCATTTTTAAATTTTAGTATTTCGTATAATGCATATGTAATGACATCAAGGTTAAGATAACGAGAATTGAAAGATAATTTTGAACCTGGCTTTTCCTAGTTAATATTAGAGTCACTCATATATTTCTTAATTTATTGGATGATCTTTTGATATTTAGGATTTAATGAGTTCACAAAACTAGTGCCAGACTTTTCTATTCTGGGTTATGGGTAAGCCAGATTACGAATTCAATGGTTTGGTGTATAAGTCAATCTTAACTTGGCACTTACATTACGAAAACAATATATAGGTGCCTTGAACAAGCCTAAACGCGTTCATGATGATGTTATTACATTATTGATTATCCTTTCCTGCCGTTTCTCGCGTTCCTGCCATTCCACCAGATTTGATTTATTTATTAAGAGGAGATTTAGTGTGTTTCCCTTTTTCTATTTCCATCTCTCATTGCACTTTTTGTATTATTTTATGTGTTCCTCACACTCTACCACCATAGTTTGGGTCAATTTTCATTGTGATCCTAACTAAGTTAAGTCATTCATATCGAATGGTCCATGGCTGATGGAAACCTGTTAGGACACGTTAGGTAGGGGACAATCCTTGAGTTATTAGTGTTTTGATTTATTTGAATAGTTGGCGGCACTCGACCTGGAGGTTCATCATCAACAAAGACTACGATAACGGGAGGAGGGAATCCCGTATCTGTATGTATTGCCTTACTATTATCAAGGCATTAACAATTGTGGATATCGATGATGATTTGGAATTAAAATGATGTTCTAACTTCATTCTAAACGAATAAATTTCAGTTGGCAAGTGCGATACGCTCCCCTCCATAATTGTTCTTAAGAAAAAAAATTATTTACTAAAGCATTTTAGCCATATCTTAGGATTAGCTACCAATGCCGCGCCACTATCGTGTAAGATGATGTTGATCTTAACATAAATAAGCTTATGCAACACCAATGTATTACCACCGAACGAAGTGACAATCCCTTCAATATTGAATCCATCACTTCTTTTAATTAACATTCTCTTTTATTATTACATCCTCCAAGTCTTTTTTTTCTAAAAAAAAAATTATAAAAAGATTTAATGCATGTCAAACTTCTAGTAATCTAATTCTCAAAGATGTCAATTATGCTATATATATAGTAATTTTAAAAAAATTTACATAAATTGTTTCTTCCAAAATATATTCCTAGTTTAACTACCATTGAGTCATTATTTCTTGCCTCTTCAATAAAATTTACTTATCGGAGTTGAGTTTTCTGATTTACATACTTTTTCTTATTAATTAGTTAGATTGACATTTTTTACGCAGTCAGCCGATAAACATAATTAGACAATTTTACGATATAATAAACGCTACAGGATTCTTACAAACACATAGACCTTAAGCATCTATATCGGTGAGGAAGTAAACTGTTATTATTATTTTATTTATATTATTATTATTATTATTTGTATTAGTATTCAATGTGTCCATTCCTATTATCCATAGATGAGATCACCAACTTTCGATTCGAAATAAAATTTTAAAAACCAAATAAAAAAAT
>SNQN01000855.1:7874-22056 GCA_008642245.1 Bassia scoparia | reverse complement strand
TAAAACAAAAGAAGTCAACAGCTTATATTTGAACGTATTATCCAAAACCAGTTGTGTACAGGTAGTTCTTGATGCCATGCATGCACAAAATGACATAATCCAATGAAAATGCTAATCTTAAGTAGTATTTTTAATAGATTAAAGTTTGACAACTTAACACTATAAGACACTAGTTAAGCTTAGTTTGCTAGTATAATTGGAGCATGTAAGAGACAATGACAATGAAGCAAACTTCAAAGAAACGGGCTGTGAATAGCTGTACAGCAGCAGTTGTATTGTATGTGATGCTGAAAGAGTCGGTTGGACTGTCTAATAATCTCACATGATCATAATATCATATCATATCATATCATATCATTTCATCACTGCATTTTTATTTTATGATTCGAATAATAATGTATGTCTGAGATTTGATATTGCGATTGTTTGAGTGTTTAATCATCACGTACAGCTTACCAACCCAACATATTATTATTATTGTATATAACATCAAAAAGGAAGGAAAATAACAAATTTTGTGTACGCTGATGATGTTAGTTGTATTATTAGAGGTAAATTATAACGGTCTTAAAGTTCAATTTTGATTCTTGAAGATGATCCTATTATCTCTATTATATATGCCAAAGGGGAGTAATGGTGTCCCCCTATGAAAATACCATCATACCCCTCATTAAGTTGGTTTTTAAGAAAAGTAATTTATTAGTACTTTTATTTTATTTACTAATATAAAATTATTTTAAAAACTACCATAATGAATCAAAAATTCAAACCGTAATTAATTGATTAATAAAAATAACATTTTTCAATTAACTCTTAATTGAAACCTTAATTTGTTCAATTTTACTGTGTCGAGAGTTAACTGTGACTCCCTCTTATATGTAATTTTTTAGGTTTAGGTGGATTCAATTCGTGTGGGTTTTTCATTAATTTAAGATATTAATGACATCTGTAATGTCGGCTATGGTGGTCAAAAACTAACTCCTTCTCTCAGGAAAGTTTCTGCGTTATCTAGGTTTTGCTGTCAACTTCAAACAGCAAGGTTCTCCGAGAGGGTGTGTGTTTGGTTAAAATATGAGAGATGATACTTGATGGAATGCAATGGTAATTTTGTTTTATATTTTGTCAACGGCTGGTGGGTAACTGAGATTTAAGAATGGACTATTAATTCTTGGAATTAACGTACTTAGCGTATCCTTTAATGTGATGCAAGTTATGGTACAATTGCTCCAATAGTACTCTAGGTGTCAAAATTCTTAACTACTGACTGTCGGGGTCATGATGCAATCTATAATATTGGGTTCTCTAATTTTTGATTTGTTCGTGCGGTCTCCCTCGAAGTCCCGTCTCATCATTAGTGGCTTGTTATAGTTACCGTTTTGGTCTAGTAATAATGGTGTACAATGTTTTGATAAGTTTACTGCGGTTCTTTATGATAATTCAATACTCACTTAAAATCAAACCAATGGCATGGGTTTGTTGTTGATAATTGAAGGACAAAGAAAGTTGCATATCAGGTCTTTATTTGAATCCTCGTGCAATAGTTATATTGGTTCAGTATATGGAGAGGACAAAGCTAATGAACTCATTAAATTTTCCACCCATGAATTGTTTATAGGAGAGGTCTTATTAAAAAACTAGGCGAGGTGTTGAAGACTGATTAAAAGGTCCAAAGATCAAATAAAAATCTTTCACGCACTTTCGATGATTATATAGTATGACTATAGATAGATTGTGGTATAGGCCATCATGGCGGTTCACTTTGGAGTAGAGGATCCTCTCTCTTATGTTCCGTTTAGTAGGTAATGGAGAGTTCATTTCCTTATCTAAGTGGTTAGAATGAAGTGTGAAGTCAGGGAAAATTGAGCCTGGGGTAATTGTTGACAATTTTAGTTTTATGTTGTCATATAAGGGATGTATTCTCAACCACTTAAATCAACAGAAACAGACTCTCCATTTCCCAATGAGAGGAGCTATTCCATACTGCACTTTATGGGGCAGGAGTCGGACGTTTCATATGTATTCAGTCGTGGGTATGTTAGTTTTCAGTCACGTGCGCTAATTCGTATGTTTTTGCGTGTGGATGAGACACTTGTATCGACCTATACAAGTATAGTCGTCAATCCGATTCACATAACAAACCAAGTAGACAATCTAGGGTAACACTCTATAGTTTTATAGTGTGCTGCAGCCGATAAAAAAAAATGAATAATTCATATAATGAGTACGCCCTAATAAAGTACAATATTGAACATTACACAAGAGAAAAGAATGACAAAGAGGATATGGAAATTTTTCTTTTTTTTTTTTTTGTTTTATTTTTTTTTGTGCAGGTCACGGCCTACATCAATTTTAAGATATGTTAGGTAGAAGAGTAATAATTTGGTAAGGAGTGTGACTTATATATGATTATTAATTAGGTGCATCATTTTTAGAATGTCTCCGACCGACGTGTGATGAGTGATTTTGAGTTAGCACGGAACTAAATTAAGGTAGAATTTAAGTTGAAATAATCCCTTTTAATAGAAATATTTAATTTATTATTATATGTATGTAAGTAGTATTGTATGTTATTATTATATATTAAGTTATTGAGTGACCATTTTCGTCGCGTATAACTAAAACAGTGTGCAATGCAATATCCGATGTTGCGCTTGTACACGATTTGAGACGATGCTGTGGTTGTCACATTACCTAAAGTAGTGTTATATTTGGTTTGTTGTGATTAAATACAGCGTGCTGAATCGCTATTAGTTTGTGCATTCCTAAGTGCTTGAAAAGAAAAGTAAATAATTCGAATAACATAAGATGCTACGGTTAAGTTAATAAATTGGGGGGAGCATCGCTATATTATTAGACAATTTTGTCGTATGGCTATGATCCTAGTCGGGGTTATCTTATGTGATGATTTTTTTGCCTAGATGCGCTACATCAAAAGTGTACTACGATGGGTTGCCATTTATGAGGGGAGAGCATTCCAACGCATCAATAAGCCCGCTGAGAGATGATTCAGGATATGCTGTATATTTTCATTTTCAGTGCGATAATGATATATAATTGTAACGACGATTAGTCTTTTTTATGGTCGTTTCATAATATTATAGGGTATCGTCTGTTATGTAGTATGGCTTTTTAATTGCATGATATTTTGATAGTGGCAAGGTATGCCGAGGTTCCATTCGATAATTCGCCGCAAAAAAATAAAAATCAATGCCATGATAATTCATAAAGAAGAGAAGAATAATGTGTAAATAATAGACTGTTTATTCGAATAAGGAGTGATACTTTCTTACACTGGTGCGAGTGAGTTGTGATGAGAATATGATGCAAAGTGTGAGTGTTAAATATGTATTTTTCCGGCTTATAATTGTCTCAATAATACCTCGGTGATCAAGTATGTTCCGCATTTTACTTATTGGGTTGTCATCACTTCATTGGTTTCTATGCCGACAATTCCTCAATTCTCAATGTTCTAATGGTTCTTTGTATTAAGTTCTGTCAACCTCTAACTTAACGCTTAAGTATGCAAGAAAAGGTACATGTGATCTTTAGGAAGTTGTGAGCGTTAAGTCGATTAAGGGGTGTTAATCTCAACAATATCAGATGCAAAGGTAGTAACCTCAAATAAGATATTCAGATATTTTGTTAAGATGCAACAACTTTTTTGTGAAGTTGATACTCTCGGTTAAAGCGGAATGGCAGAGGATGTGAATTTGTCTAATTTGAGTACAATAAATTCATCAAAGTAGCTCAAGATCTATTAATACCGTAGCTCATGACCTGAACAACATTGTCTTTCAATATGCCATCGCACTTTGATTTAAAGTTGATCAATGTTGCATTGTTATGTACTTAACTACTTGGAAAGTTGGAAAATGTGTAATTTTTTATGCAAAATCGCTTTATTGTCATTTTCTTAAGGTAATTTTAATAATGTTGGAAGAAGAATTGTTTATCGTCACCAGATATCCCATGTTAGGTAATCTTGTAAGTTGCTACTTTACCGAAAAAGGATGAATAGGAAAGAGTCAGATGTCGTCTTAAGTGTGACAATGCAACACAAGCTGCAACACTCTCGAGTTATATCTGCACTACGTGTGACATCTCTTTATATTTCAACCGACAGTCAAGTTTGGAACAAGTTGCTGGTAGTATTGAATTTTTGAGTGTGGTGTCTTATACATTCGAATCCCCGCATGAAGGCCTAACCAATTCAATGATGTAACGCATGTTCAATGTCAAACACTAGTGGCTAATCGTATTTTTAATCTGTATCTAGAGTTCGTGGTCAGACGATGTAAGCTTGTGTAAGAACTTACACTATTGATATAATTGTACTTATAACATTTACATTTGTTGGTAATTCGTTGTATTTATTTTTTATTTTTGGGTCCAATATAAAGAATTGAAATAATTTGTTCTGAGGGTTGAGAAGACCATAAACTTGGATGAGGCCGCATCACTCAGATTAACGTTCCTTTTGTATGTTTATATTTTAAAGTAAGATTTCAATGATTGTGAAATGCATGGGATTGCGGTGGAGAGATATGTCTATGAGTTGGTGTGAATTGATGGGTGGGTGATGGGTTAGAGGCATACTGATGGCGCTATGACCAAATGAGTTCCCTAGTCAGTATTATTCTTCCTAATTGATTGCACATGATGTATGGGTCCGATTCGTTCACTCGAGAATCAGAGCGTGAATCAATTAATTGAAGATGCAGAATGAAAGTGAATGGATTTCTACGGGAGAAGAAGAATTTTTAGATGTGAATAACTTGATTAATTTATCAGTAGATTAAATTGAGGCGATGAGAGGCGAAAATGTGATAACAAGAGTATGAAAGTAAAACCGAGCGACATTTAAATGACCAAGTCTCATTACTACACCTGCTTCTCTATGAGGAGAATAGATGCTGAACTATATATGTGATGCGACTAGCGCGTGGTATTTATCATCATGAATGTTTTTAATATACAGACGAAAGTAATACGGTGGATGTATTCGATGAATGATTAATAAAGCTTATTGTGGTTAACTGGGGGGACCGCCGGTGTGGTTACTGATATAGTTTTACAAATCATTTAAATTAAAGTATTAGTATTGCAATGTCAAAGTCGTACCTTAATCAATATATAATAGGCATGACGAGCAGTCTCCATTTACTAGCCAACTTCTTCAAGTAGGGGTGCGCTCTCGCTTTTTGGGTGGGTGTTGTTGTTTCGCAGTACTTTTTTTAGTCGAAATTGTAAATTGTGTATTGTGACAAGGCAGAAAGTGGCGGGTTCAATATTGTCCTAGTAATTTTACGTATAGAGAGATGAAGGTATGAGCAAATTATAATGTTAAATTGTAGTAAGGTAGTTAGTGCGAGGTAGCAAACTACATATAAGCTTTTATTAGGAGGATAGGTATATTATACATGAAAGTTGCCTAGTATTTAGAATTTACTAAATGACGCAATAAGGTTTTTTTTAGTATATGATTCTGATTTATATATATTTTAGATTCTATTATTGATTTTTATTTTGTTTAGTTCTGCTAATTTCTTATGAGTCACTTGTTTGGTTTCACATTTTTTGTTTGCGTTTAGATTATGTTGTTATTCTATGTCCTTTGCTCTTATATTAAATATTTTGACTAAAATTAGGTGGTGAGAATGACTGTTTTGCTGTATTTATTCAGTAAGCTCAAGGTTTATGAGATTCAAGGTAAGATACCTTCCAGCATGTCCTTCTAATATGAACAGGAAAACTTCCTCCTAACCATTATGAGTGCGGCTGCTGCTAATTAAAGCATGAGATGTTATCTTTTGATCAGAAGCTTACTGAGCTTTTACTAGAGAATAAGTTATGTAGATTAGCGATACTGCCATATGACTCTTGATACTGTCTAACTTAATATTCGGAATGACAATAATCTTGTTGTCTCTAGCTATCTTAAGTCAATCGTCCACATCACATTTGGTATTCTCTCTGCGTTCAGCTTTTAATCAGCGCTCCCCTCCTTCTTATTAAGCGCCTTCCTATATATACGCTAGCAGTCGGCGGTGGGTATTGGTTTGGCGTTGATTTTTCTTTTCACGCGTATCTTCTGCTTGCTCTGGTTACAAACCACTCATACTTTTCAATCTAAATAGAAATAACAAGCACGCTAACGCAGCCAACACAACAACTATGCTCAACTAACACACCATACGACTGTGTCATCTAGGACGACTCTTCGACTGAGCTGCTACGTGTTAATATACAATACGAGGAGCCCAGAAAAAATGTTGTTTGAAGTGTTGTCCAATGTAATTGGCAGCAGAAATGGGCTATGGGAAGAATCTGCCTATTTTGATGGTAAAGCGATTTTAGAAAATGACCTCCTTGTCCCTGTTCACTGATATGATTTCATTTGTCTGTGTTTTTTCAGATGGTCTGTGTCTGAGAAGCGAGTGTATCTTTTGTTGTCTTAATATACAAACCTAGTAATTGTAATATATTAGTAATTGTTTGTTAGTTAGTGTTTTAGTATTGTTTTTTTGTTTTGTAATTGGGTTCAGCTTGGTCGATTAGTTTGATTATGTGTGTCTTATACTTTTGTCTTTTGTTTTTTTTCGTATATTTTGTTGGTCTATTACCTTATTGCAGCTTGCTTTTGTGATTTTGGATGACAAGACTCCGGGTATATTTGTACAGATATCTTCTATTCTGCTCTGCATCTCTTTTTGTTTTTGATTGTTTTTTGGATGTTGATCACTTATCAAGAGATAGACGTAGTTATCTTCAGGTATCTTACTCTAATTGGTTCCACAAGTTTTGAGAAAGTAATCATAAATTACATGTTCCTAATTCTAAACAAATTCGATGTGTACTGTTGTGTGTACGGACTTGTACAGTTAGCTGTCTGAGTCAGTCCACTAGTTATCTCGACTTTTGCTCTTCTTGAGTTTAAATAAACGTTTATTATTAGTTGGTTTACTCGGAATCTGTTTTTTTATATAGTTGAACACTATTCGTCGGAACCATTAAAGGCTAATAATGATAATTTTATGATTGTACATCGGCTTGTGGCTATAGATTTCTGATTGGTATGAATTAAGCTTGAGAGGATTATTGTGACATTTCGATTCCGGGCGGTTATCTTGGCATAGTCATTTTTTGAGGTCGGAAGTCTTATCAGTGAGTGGGGCATGTTTCTGAGTCGAGATTTTCTAATGTGACTATTTGCCTTTCTAGCCTGTATGCGCCTGTGATGCTTTCTTTGTTCCTACTTCCCTACTATCTATCCTTGCTGGTAAGTAATTATAAATGTTGTAATTCTACCGTTTGCTGTTTCATGCTCTATTATTTTTTTTCTTATGATAATAGGATTACTAACTCTCTATCTACTACTCATAACAGGCTAATTCGGAGTAAATCGGAGAAATAGTGACGATGTGCGCGTTGCTTGTGAAATTACCCACAGTAAGTTGTTTTCTTATAGAGTGTATCTTTCGTAATTTTATAATTGGTAGCATCGTGGATCTTACTGATTACGTGTTACATAGACACAGCGTGAAGCCTATTACGTACGTTAATATGCTTTTTATGCACGAGTTGTTTATCGGTGTTTCTTGTTGCTGATTGTATGTTGTGTTTCAATTCGACTTCGAGATTTGAAGTTTGTGCTGCGAGATTTAATGTGGTACAGATGGTTTGTGCGCGGCATTGAATGCCACATGTGCAAGCAATCTCAATAGTATGAGACAATTAGGGCTGTTATATAATAGGAGTATACGTAAGTGCTAGATTGCTATATGACGTATGTTTAAGATTTTGTTGTCTCTATGTGAACCATATCCCATTCTAATCTCCCATTAGGGCACTGGCGTCTATTAGTGACAGAGACTTTGCAACTAGTTATTGATGTCTTCTGCACTGAAGGATACATCCCCATCGTTGCGTTGCGATTATGAGTTGATAGCTGCTGAGTCATTGTTTGTCGGTGTATTCCGAGAGCTTCGTTGCATATTGTTTGGCGGGTGCAGGTATATTGCGAGTTTGGCGCGTATCCAAGATCTATTAGAACCTCTTGTAACTTACGTCATTTACGTGGTGGGGGTACAGCCTTATCATTATGGACTCATGTTAGTTGGGTTCCCCACTGCGTGTTAGGGTGGGGATTGTGTACTCGTATTCTATTACGATAGAGTCGTGAGTTGTGACGTAAAAATGTCGAGTTTTGGCTAGTATCGGCCCAGTACCCAGATGCTGATAGCCTCAATGCTGTCGATTGAGAAGTTTGTGACAGTTTCTGAGCGAGAGCAACAAAAAGGCTAGAAAACGCAGACACAATGAGTTCAAATGCGTGGACTGGACATACCAGGTTGGTGTATCGCGATTGCTGAAGAGCATATCAGCGTTGGATTTTATGTGATGGTTATGTTTACACACGTCAGTTCTTTCCTAGTTGAGCAACGACCACATGTGAGTTGGGGAATAGGCGTTGTTGCAGTCTGATGTGAATTCATAACTGTACGTTAGTTGAAGTATCAATTCCTGTGTGGTACTCTTCAGTTTTTTTTTTTGTCTGCGTGGTGATTCGTTTTCCTCTATTCCATCTTGCTCTTTTGACCGGGGTGGTTCCGATGTGTATTGCCAACATGGATGGGATACAAGCAGATTGCATCTGAGAGAGGATCAGTCATTGAGTTCGCAGTCACTATAGAATGTTTTCTATTGCTGAAAAGAGGCTGTTCGCTATACTTTTTCTCGGAAAGAGGAAGGTTGGCAACAAAACCAATCTTCTGTCTAGGTATTCTCTCTCTGTATGAGGTTGATGATTTGATGGTGTATGGTTTCTGTCAGTGCTTGGTAGCTCCCTCTATTGCTCTCCCATCGCACCTCGTGTTTCGATGCTTTTAGCATCTTTTAGTTTTAGTTTAATTTATTATTCTCTTAGCTATGGGTTGAATGGTCTATGATGTATATAATCCTAAGGTTCATACATTAATTACTTCGTATTATATTGCGAAATATAACTGTTTGCATCGATCGTTGCAGAGTTTGTTATGTCTTTCATATATAGTAGATTTATTTGGTTGTCTTTCGTCTTGTGAATCTCTTGCTGTATATAGAAGTTGTCTAATTGTCGAAAAAATGAATTGTATCCGTATGAATTTAGTTATTATGAAAGTTGATTGTTCTTGCCATGTTTGTTTTGTTAATATGTGAAAGCAGTAACAGTCTGTTAATAAGAGATATAGAGTTTTCTGGATGTGAGATGAGGTGGTGTCTTGACGACGATGTACAACTATTATCTAGACGAGAGTCATGCATCTTTAAAAACACGTACTTATGGTGGTTTTTATAACAGTGGAAGTATGGGCGAGGATGTTAGCAACCGTCTTCAATTGAGATTAATCTTTTAGCTTGAATAAATTTTATTTTTAGCACTTGCCACTGTTTGATCGTTGGCGTTTTTTTATAGCTTATGCACCGTCGTGTGTATAGTCGATTGCGCTATATATACCACTCTCCTTCTCCGGATGATCCGTATGTTTAGGAGTACATGTTCAAGTATGAATTCATTGTGATCTCATTCAATGTAAGTTTATAGCATCTATGATTGTTTAAGGTATTCGTTCACATATGCATAGAATTTAGATCATTTGACGTTGTTGCGTGTCTTGAATATTTTATAAGGACATATTCGTACAACAATCATATAATTACACTGTTAATGGGTTTTGTAGTAAGGACAGTGTGCGCAACAGCATCCCGAGAACAATTGACTGTTTGCATCTCGAACCATCATCACTTAATATTGAGAATGACATAAATATTTCTATCAGTCTTTATTTTGGTGGATCTGACGTGCATATATATAAGCCATTTTCTTTTTTAATGACATAAAAATAATTAAAAGAGAGAAATGGTCAAAAAGTATAAGAAAGTATTCTGAGTGTGAATTAATACATAAGTTTTCAAAGAAGTAAATGTCAGTGTCCGTCAGATCTTAAGAGCTTAGTCATGTCTAGGATCTGTCTTATCCTGCAGAATTTATCTGTGTAATATCTGTAAATTTTGTGTAATAGTTTAGATATCCTTGAGATTTTATTATTGAGTTCACTGTTTTAATTAACCGTAGGAAAGAAGTTAAACATATCACTTAGTCCTCTTTTAATAAACTTAAATATAAAATTTAAAGTGACACTAATAGTTTTTATTTGTAACTCATTTTTTACGGCGCTTTCATATTTATGTAATCATTACTTTTTTATCAGTTGTATTTCGGTATCTTCTTAGGACATTACTTGTTGTAGGTGTAAAGATTTGAAAGATGTTGAGAAGATAAGTAATACATGTCTTATTTGTAATTTATCAGATTAATATATGGATGAAATATTGCATAATATTAATATAAATATAAAGTTTACCATAAAGTAATATTTGATATTTCTAATGTTCGAGAAATGTTGGCCGTACTAATATCTAGTTAACGGAAATGTATCTTGTATTGTGCGGTGGATGTTTCGTCCGTTTCCCGCTTTTGATCATAAATCTTAGTAGTATCTCATCCTTTTTATAGTTAAATGGAGAATATTGAAAATTATCATAATCATGTTTCAAAGCAATTCAATTTTTCAATTTACAATTGTGTTAGTAATTTTTCAGTATATTATTGTGAACACGTACATCTAAAGGGTAAGATGAGACTAATCTGAAGAGTATATTTGAACTTTGCTTTCTAAGAATTATATATACGATGTCCAATCATTCAAGTCCCCTGCTATAGTTAGTCTAATGTATGTAATCTGTTTTTGATATGTAGATATAGTACAATAGTCCCCAATTTTCCTTTGCTGTTATGTTTAAGTATAGCGATTCGGATTTGCGATTGATTAGTTTGTTGATTTAGGTTCCTATTGTATTAATATAATTGCACTACAGATTTAAACAGATAATTTAGCTAAGCTTAAGAGTGATTAGTGAAACAATTGGAACATCGGGGTCTGTACCGTAGCTTTTGATTTTTCGCCTATACCAATGGTGCATAATCTATACTTACTTATACAAAGACCAAGGAATAGTCGTGTGTCTACCCGTGTTTCTCAAAATCATATTTTTTTCGTAATTATTATATTGCATACAAAACGTAGAATTCATGTGTACCTAAAAGTCAATTTGATCTACTAATATAGATATAGCGCTTGGTTGCTTGCAGTTGTTGCACATAATGATATGTGAGTATAATGGATTGGTTTATTGGTATGGAGGGTTCCTTAGCCTGTAATTAATGTGTTTTATACTTCTTTTATTATTCTGATTAAGCTATAATCGATTTATTCTATTTTATTCTTCTCATCACAACTCTCCTCTTCATACATGTATTGATGTTCAATAGGGCTTAACATATTGTGGATATCTGAGTTTATAGATTTAGTAATCCATAATGATGTCGTATTCTTACCTTGTGAACTTCACTTCTAGAGACGAATAAGCGTAGTTTTTGCAAAGTGGCCTATATATTGCGTACTTTTTTCTTGTATGCTTGCGTGCCAACGAATGTTCTTAAACTAAAATATTTACTAAACAATTTTTGTTAGTCTCATTATGAGATTTCGAACCCATTGCCTGTCGTTTGTATATTGTAGTGTGTACTTACATTATAATTGTATCTCATTTCAGTCCTTTTCATTTCTGTTTAGCCTTGTCTCAATTTGTTAGGTTGACTCCTGTACCGGAAGCGGAACAATCGTCCTCAATAATTTGAATTCCTCTACTTCTTTAATAACATATCCTTGTTGTTAATCTCTCTATCCAACTCTTTTTTTAAATAAGAAATATATTTGAGATTTAATATAGTTTTTTATATGCTGCATATACTCTATGTAATCTATATCATTGCTCAGAGATTTCAAGCTATCTTTAATTATATAGTTATATTTAGTTTTAGTTTGTATTATAATATTCATCCAATTTTGTGTTCTCAAATATGAAAGTCGCGTAGTTTCACCTACCGAATTGGAGATAGATTCTTTCGCTGGTACAATAAGATGTGCATATATGCGAGTTAGTTTCTCTGTATTTAATTACTTTTTTCTTATTTATAGTTAGATGACATTTTTTTAATCGTCACTAACTTTATAGACTATTGAAATATATAATGGAATCAACGATTAGTTGCTTACAACACACATTAGCCTTAAGCGATTAATAGATAAATTAATTTTATTATTATGTATGTATTGCATTATTTATGATTAATTATGTATTAGTATATGTGTCTATGTTTATCCATAGAGGATCACCAAATCTGTTCGATTCCGAAAATAAAATTTTTTAAACCTCACCAAAATAAATAATATAACAAAAAAGAAGTCACAGCTTATAATTTGAACGTATTATTCAATAACCAGCTTTGTTATCGAGGGTAGTTCTTGGAGTTGCCATGCATCTCAACAGAAATGACGATAAATCCAATGAATATTGCTGATATACGTTAAGTAGTATTTATTAATAGAGTTATTAAGTTTGATCAACTTAACACTAATAACCTAGAGAGTTGTTCGTAATAGTAGGTATTTGCAGACATGTATAGAGCATAAAGACAATTATGAACAACTTCAAAGAATACGTGCGTTGTGAAAATACTGTAGTCAGGCAGCAGTTGATATTGTATGTGATGCTGAAAGAGTCGGTTGGACTTGTCTAATAATCTCACATGATATAATCTCAAGCGTTTCATATTCATATCATGGTATCAGTTTCATCTACTGGCATTTTATTTTATGATTCGATATATAATATTTGATGTCGTTAGTTTGATTTTTTGCTGTGTTTGAGTCGAGTGTTAGCGTTAATTTACATACGATCAGTCAAGCTTACCAACCCAACATATTATTTATTATGTATTTAAGCTAACATTCAAAAAGGAGGAAATAATAACAAAATTGTGTGACGCTGATGTGATTTTAGTTTGTATTATTAGAGGTAATATATAACGGGTCTTAAAGTTCAATTTTTGATTCTTGAAGATGATCCATTATATCTCTTCTTATTATATATGCAAAGGAGTTGGTGTCCTATAAATACTATCATCTCTCCCCCATTAAGTTGGTTTTAAAAAGTAATTTATTAGTACTTTTATTTATTTACTAATATAATATTAATTAAAAACTACCATAATGAATCAAAATTTCAAACCGTAATTAATGATATTTAATAAAAATATTTTACATTTCAATAAACTCTTAATGAAACCTTAATTTGTTTCAATTTCGATCAATCAACTTAGTTGTCTAGATAGAAATAAAAAATCTAATTAATAACTCACTAATCAATAAACAAATCAACCCTTCAATCAATAAATAAAATTCCTAAATGCAATATTTCAATAACATAATTAATTTGTCTTTTCATCAATTTTTCCACCAATAAGTTCAACCAATCACTAAACAATATAATCATAGAAATAATCTCACAAATACATCTCTATTATATAGCCAATTACAAGGGAGCTATAGTGTCCCCAATGAAAATGCTATTAACCCCCTAAATTAGCTTTTGTGATTTTTTTTTTATTGAAATACAACTCCTTCCTAATTTATAAATATTTAAAAATTACCAATCAATCGAAAATTAAATTAATTGATTCAATAAACAACTAAAAAACACACACACATCTTCCATTAGTCTTTAATTGAAACATTGATTTATTATCAATTAAAATTTTTCTCTAAATCAACAAAACAATTTGCAATCAACCAATAATTCATTTAATACACTATGCCAATAACATGATTAATTCTCTCTTTTCATCAACTTATCATTGATACCAATTAAAATTATTCTCTAAATCAACAAATCAATTTTTCAATCAATCAACAAAATCCATTAATACAATAGTCAATAAATGCTAATTCTCATTTTCATTAACTTTCATTCATTAGTCAATCAATTACTATGATAATTGATAAAAAATTAAAATATATCTCATAAAAAAATATAAATCTCACTCATTGATGAGTATAAACTTGATCACATTCTTCTTTTTATCTATTAAACAAAATTCTTTTTATCTTCTTTCTTCTCTAATTCAATGTTGTACTATTGTGCTTGTAACTATTTCTTTTATATTTTTTTCACTTATGTTTCCATTTTTACAATTTTTGCGTGTATCTTTCATTAGAAAATTTTACTTTATTTTATTTTA
>SNQN01000854.1:85112-109271 GCA_008642245.1 Bassia scoparia | reverse complement strand
AAATACCTGGAAGAGCTGTCCGGTGCAAGGGAATCTGCCTTTTTAAGGGCCTGTTAGGGTCTTAGCTATCTCAATTTGACTTGTGTGTTGCGAGGGGTGTCTTATCATTGGCCGTTTTGGGCTAGGGACAAATGTATGTATTTACAGAAGCCCCCACTTTGGCAGAGTTTGCAAAGAGTAAAATCTCGTAAAACGAAAGCCAAAGTACCCGGTGCCTACAAAACAAATGCGTTGGTTTTACCTGTACTTGCGGTTGCATGTTGCTTGCTTGCTTGTCTCCGTCAATAACATTTTTTGCTTACCTTTCCACCTATGGTYTGATTCCACCGGGGCTCCGTGCTTCGATCTTCGAAGGAATTGCCACCGATGGTTCTGATTCCACTTCGGATTTTCTGATAAAAGGTTTTCAGCCTCGATACTTCCGTTAGGACTTCCTGGGAACTACTGTCTCAATGTCCACTCCGATGCCTCCATTAGGACTTCATGGGGAATTACCGCAGTGTCCGTATCGATGTCCGTTTGGACTTCTTTGAGGAAAATGGAATGGTGTCCGTATCGATGCTTCCGTTTGGACTTTGGTGCTTGCTTAATCTACTTTTTCCCATCTTGGCTAATCGTTTGAGAAGCTAAACATACTGGTAACRCAAAGTATAGCCACAATCGCGTATAGCRAATATCTTTTTGCTGGTGCATGCTCGATYTGTTGTATCCCATCTCGGCTAGACGTCTRGGAGAATTAAACTGGAGATAACGTCGCGTGTAGCCACGATCGCGTATAGCGAATATCTTTTTGCTGGTCCATGCTTGATCTGCCGTATCCCATCTCGGCTAGTCATCCGGGAGAACTCAAATRGAGGTAACGTCGCGTATAKCCACGATTGCGTATAGCAATGTCTTTTTGTAAAYGCTTGCATTGCGTATACACAATCGAGCTAACGCTTGGCCCTTGCGAGGATGATGAAACTTTGATTGGAGAATGTGTGCTTTGACTTTGATCTGCTTTAAATCTTCACTTGATCGTGGCTATTGCTTCGTTGTGACTTTGCATTTGCTTACGGCTTGTCGTAGCCCTATTGGTGTATTTTTGTAGCAATTCAATGACTTTCGGGCCCATTTGCATGCTTAGTTGGGGATTATRGTGTATGAGCGAATGTATACACCTTCTTGAAATCCTTGTTTGTGAGTGGAATCGTGCATTTTGTTAGCCATGTACGTTCACTAGGGAGAAGAATTGTTGCATATAGGGTTCGTGAGTGGAAATTGTGTATTTTTGTCATTGTGCTTGAATCCAGCTGAGGTGAGTTTCGTTGCCTTTTGCTTGTATGTTTCCTTTGAATGCTTGTGATTTTAACCACATCTTGCTGCAGGTGGAGTGGCGACTGTGGAGGCGATTGGGGAACGTGAGACTAAGGAGGTTCGCCGAAGCAATTGAGCTAGCCAAGAGGCGATGTCTTTTCTGGGGACCTCAAGGGCCTGACTGGTACCTTGGGGAGCGTGTAGTGAGGCAGCATAGCCTTTCTAAGCCTGTAATGCCTCAGGATCCTCCGATTACCGTGATGGATGAGAAATTGTTGGTCACCACGCTGTCCAACGACTTGAGTCATGGCGAGGCGGTAGAGTAGCATCTCCTGCATAGTGACAGGGGTCAKGATGCTTACGGGCGTTTCATTGAGGAGCGACTAGCCCCCCGAGTCAAGCTAGTTGCCGAGATATGAGTCTAGCTTATCCACACCTTTTCTTTGCATTTGCTTTTCGTTAGTTGTGCACTAACTTTGACATGGCTTGTGTAGCCAGATTATGACCTCGGTGAGATCCCCTTTGTTGAATTGAGTATCCGTCTTGGCTTGGATGAGTTCATTGGGCTTGCTCCTCCAGCTGCTAGGCATGCTCAGAACTCGATGCCCCCTGGAGCTGGTCAGGTAGGGAACATTTTACTCATCTGATTCTGTTTTTTCATGCTAGTGTTCATTCATGTGCTGACTTGCTTATCTGGCGAAATAGATGCCTCGGGCAGGCGTTATGAGGCTGCTGGGAGTAATAGATGTATGGAGACACTCTTACTGCCAGCTGAAAGACTTGGTAAGTGCACTAAATCTCGTAATTTAAATACTTTGCAGGGTTAGTAACCCGTTTTTGACTTGAAAAWCTTTTGTTAGTTCGTTAGGGCGACGATGAGGACACTGATGACGACGGTGATGCACGGATGAGACCGGTCCCTAACTGGGGTGGAGCTTCGACTTCTCGTTCTCAGCCTGGACCCTCGTCTTAGTTTACCGTACCGGGAACCTCWGTTGTAGTCTCTTTCCTTGATGAATTGTTGGACAAGTCTGCCTTGCAGGWKCTAGCGTCACTCGATTTTTCGACATGTCGCGAGCAGTAGATGTACCTGTCACTTGTAGGGAAGGGGGGTGACCCTAGCTTTGCATTTGTTGATTTTAGGACTTAGCTTAGACCTATTTAGACTTATTCGTTGACTTTTGCTTAACTTGCATGACTCAATTCTAGCTTAGACTCGAGTGTTTGTGTAAATATGACTAGACTTGTGTATGACTCTAAACATAGCTCATTTTGTAATGCCGAGCTTTGATTACAATTTGCAAAAGCCAACTTGCTAACTATATGCAATGCATGTAATTAAACTTCTAAGACGACGTCGATCGTCTTGTGTTATTGTGCGTTGTTGACACGAATGTCGGCTCGTTCCTCCTTGAAAATGCAGGGAAGGACCTAGACTGGACAAAGAACTATGTGCCATCGTGCATGGGAGCAGTTAGAAGGAGCAAAATCGACCAAAAATAGCTCAAACTGGGCGTAATAGCGCCCAGGCTGAGCGTAATTACGCCCAGAATTGATTTTAGGTAAGTTTGCTCAGATTAATTGCTTATAAATAGGGGTTTATGCACGCCCTACATCATTCATTACAGCCTCCTTAGTGCTTAAAAACCTCTCATACATTGCTTTAGACTTCATTTAATTCATTACATCAAAGAATTTGCAACMAATCAAATGGAGAGAGACTTTGCTAATGCTTTGAATGATGTGCTTCGAAGCTTGGATGCTCGTGAAAGGGAGGAGCTTGCAATGCTGAATTGTTATGTTCTCTTGAAATTTAAGGTATGTAAGTCTCGATACCAATCTTCTTTATGTTGCTATAAGCCTGTGGGATCCACTGATGCATTCCTTTCGTCTTCGGGACAAGGAAATTATTCCTTTGCCTGAGGAACTTGGTGCTATTATTGCTTGGCCTGTTGTTAGTCTCCCTTATATCCCAAATAYTGTTGATCGCTTTGTTGACGAATATGAGCAATACTTGACACTTAGCCCAACTATTTCAGGACGCATAGTACATGGTCGGGAAATTGACTTGCTTGCTTTAGTTGATTAGATTGCTAGTGATGCTTCTTACCGTAGAATTTACGCTAGACATGCAATTATGATCTGCTTGTTTGCACGTTTCCTGTTTTTCCATGGTAAGCCGAATGTCGGTCATGCTAGCATTATTTCTATTGTCGAGCAATGTGAGGCTAACCGTACTCCTATGCCGTTGTGCATGGGGGAGTTATTCATGATGCTTGATCATCTTAAGAAGGATGCACATGTGCCCTTGTCTGGATGCCCTGTTTTACTGCAGGTACAATATTTTTGTCTGAATATTTGCAAAATAGTGCATTTATGCAAATATAATTGCTTGTTTATTGATGTGTTGACTAAATATTGTACATGCTGYTGTATCTTGACATATTTTGCTGATGCAGCATTTGAGACTAGTTGAGGCGCCCCTAAATCCTGTCAAATATTCTGCCAAGGGATTGTTTTCCGTAAGAGGGTCCATGTCAACAAATCTCAGCATGAGTGGATTMTTATCCTTGTTGACCGTGGCATTCTCCTACGGTGGACTATCCCTTGGTGGGGTATTAGGAGTATGGTGCATACTCGTTTGTCTTCATATGCGCGCGTGGCTAGCTTGACTGCGTTGACCTTTTATATCCCTTCAAAGTTGATAAGGCAATTCGGGAAAGTTCATCTTATTCCCGTTGTTGACACAGTTCGTCCTGAGGACAAGCGCTTGCATTCGGGCAATGCAATAGAGTGGGAGAAATACTAGAAATCCCATTCTACACTTGAGGTGACCTCACTTGGTCGAGGTGACCACAAGATTTCTGCTCATTACCATGTCTGGATGAATGCCACTAATGTGATAGGTCGTGCTGAGGCAAGACGTGCGGAGCAGAAGGACCATAGCAAGAGTAAGAGACTGGACTATGACTCTACTGAGACCCCTCCTACTAAGTCTAAAGCTGTTTCTACTAAGGATAGACTTGGTCTTAGGAAGGTGCCAGTTTGGAATAGGCTTGAAATACTTCCTCCTTTGAGGATTGACTCAAATGTTGCTGAAAGAAGACTTGGACCGAAAGAGATGCTTGGAGGGGATGCTAAAGGAAAAGGGAAGGCTGTYRTGGAAGATAGACCCAAGAGACGCAAATGGGTGAGGAAGCCTAAAGGTGAGAGCTCAGGTGCAAAGAAAGACAATGTCAAGGAGCAAAAAGAGGAGAGGAAGGAGTGATTGCTTTTTTCTACAACTCTTGTTTAATTTAATGTTTGTTTTATTTATGAGTTAATAAAGTGGTTGACCTGCGAGCCGCTTTTGCATGTGATAAGTGAACTTAGAACTTAAAGTTTCCTTTTGTGTCTTAATTGCTCAATTTTAATTACAAGTAGTAATAAATTACAAACTTGCATTACTTTTTATACATTGTTTTTACTTTGAGCATGTTGAAGCTAAGAAAACTTCGTCCAATTGTCGCTTGACTATTGTGTTAACTTGCTAATCCCAAAACAACTAGGGCACTTGTTATTATGGCCAAGCCCTAGGGCGAGGCTGCCTACGTATCCCATAAGGAATCAAACCATCCRTAGTTCTGATGCATGCTGCTATTGTGTTGCTGAGACGCGGTGTACGTGTATGTCCTAGACGTAATATTTCTTGAACTGGTCTAAGTTGGTGAGACTGTAGAAATTATCACCATTTGTGTCCATTAGTTGAACTGCCCCTTTTGGTAAGATCTTTTTGACAATGTAAGGACATGCCCAATTAGGACGAAACTTGCCTCCAGGATCTAGGACTTTTTGCGAAGTACTTTAAGAACCAAATCACCTTCTTTGATGCTTCGATTGAAGTACCGTTCGACCGTCTTTTGGTATGTTTGCACATGATGCAAGGCTGCTAGCCGTTATTCGTCGAGTAGAGCTAACTCGTCGAATCTTGTCCTTACCCATTCTGCTTCTGGGAGTTTGCTTTCTAGGACAATGCGTAYAGACGGGATCTCTAGTTCTACTGGTTGAACAGCTTCGGCACCATAGACCAATGAAAACAGAGTAGCTCCCGTTGAAGTGCGAATAGAGGTCCTATAACCCCATAGAGCGAAGTGTAGCTTTTGCGGCCAATCTCGATTATTCTTTGTGTTGAACCTCAAGTTTTGATGAATGACATTCCAAACCAACAAGGCAAACTCTATGTATCTTTATCTAATCGCGTGTGTTTAGTATTGTGATTAAAGGTTTCAGGTTTCAAGAAGTCTTAATGGAGCAAAGACATCCTTAGGAGAAGGAAGGAGTTCCGGTGATTCCTTGAAAGCTGTGAAGGAACTCAAGGAAGAAGTTCAATCCAAGGAAGGTTGAGTTCCTTGATAAACAAGACTCGACATTGGTACAGTAGATTTAGGGTTCTATCCTAAATTTATTGTTACATGCTTGGTAATTAATATGTGAAATATCGTGCTCATAGGGTAAAAGGAATAATATGGTTGGTGTTTTATTTAATCTATTAAAAGGATTTTTTATGTCCGTTGTTTTATAAAAAGATAAACACTCTAGAATTAAGTTGTAAATATAAATTAATAAGTACAAAATCTTCTTAATAAATATTAAAGATAAAATTTCTGTTAGGATATTTCTTAAAAACTTTATATTATATCTTTCGAAAAAATAAATGTTTTTATCTTTGAAAAATATCTTTCGGATTTTAGAAATTGTTTGATGAAAATTATGTTTCCTAAAAAAAGGAATCAGTTTTAACAAGTAAACGTGTGCAAACGGAAATATCTTCAAACAGCTAGTGGAGTATTTTTAGGAAGCAGTTGAACGGATTAATCTGTTGCATGATGATTGTGTGTGAAGGACTTGCATGTCAAGTTCCACCACATGGCATCACTCCTACAAGATAGGGAGTAATGTGGTAATGGACTTTCTGCTTGGCTTTCACGTGAAATCAATACACTATAAATACTACCAAATCAGAAAGAAAAATGAAAACAATACTTAGAGCAAAGAAATCAATCAGAGCATTATTTCACATTGTTGCCAAGCTTTTAGGTTTTTCATTGAGTTGTAAAAAGTGCTTCTTTCTGCGTATTGAAGCGAGGGGATGTGTGTGTCAACCGAGGGATTTTAGAGAAATCGAGAGTAAGAAGGTAACCAACAGTGGGGTTGGTTGCGAGGGTTCAAGAAGTTCTTTAGGAACTGAGAACGAGTGTCTTAGATTGTAATAGGTGTTGCATCCTTTATAATTAAGACAAAATCCTGTGTTGCATCAGGTCACAGTTTTTCCTCTCTTGGCGTTTGTCTTGAGAGTTTCTGTGTTTGGAAAACTTCTTGTCTCAAGTTTCTTTTGCTTAAGTTCTTTTAATTCCGCAAAAATTACTTAAGTTCCCTACAATACAATTCACCCCCCCCTCTTGTATTGTTCAGTTGGTCCAACAATTGGTATCAGAGCTTGAGTTCCTTGTAGAAGATAGGAAACCCTGAGAGGAACTGAACGTGAAGAGCTAGCTAGAAAGATGAATCAACGCGAGAAACTGGAAGAAGGATATTCTACTCAACGTCCTCCCATGTTCAATAGGAAAATCTATTCTTACTGGAAGAATAGAATGGAGATTTTCATCAAAGCAGAAAACTACCAGGTATGGAGAGTCATTGAGGTTGGTGATTTTGAAGTTACCAAAACCGTCGATAATGAGGTAGTTTCTAAACCTATGTCTGAATTTGAAAAAGAAGACTTTGATAAATTAGAGCTTAATGCTCTTGCTGTTAAAATTCTCCATTGTGGTCTTGGACCCCATGAACACAATCGTGTCATGGGTTGCAAGAGTGCAAAGGAGATATGGGATTTGTTAGAAGTAACACATGAAGGAACAAATGAAGTTAAGAGCTCTAAAATAGACTTACTGATGTCTAAGTATGAACGCTTTGAAATGGAACCAAAGGAAACTATTCAAAACATGTTCACTAGATTCACCAATATTACTAATGAATTAGTTTCTCTTGGCATGCATATTCCTACTGATGAACAGGTTAGGAAGATTCTTCGAAGTCTTCCTCAAGATGAAAGATGGAGGGCCAAGGTAACTGCACTCCAGGAAACCAAAGACTTCACCAAGTTCAATATTGAACAATTGGCTGGATCTCTCATGACTCATGAGCTGCACATTGGAGCTAGTTCAAGCAAGCTAAACAAAAGTAAGAACTTGGCTTTGTAGGCTGAGGAATCTGAGGTTGATGAAGATGATGCTGCCATGCTGGTAAGGAAATTCAAGAAAATGTTCAAATCTAACAAATACTCTAAGAACTTTGTCAAAAAGATAGGAACTCCAAAGATTGATCAGCCATGTCATAAATGTGGTGCAACTGATCATTGGGTAAAGAACTGTCCCCTGAATCAAGACAAGGAAAAGGCTAAGATGAAGTACCATGGCAAGGGTGCTAGAAACTTCAAGAAGTCAAATATTAGGAAGGCCATGATCGCTGCATGGGGAGAATCTGATAGTGAAAAAGACGAAGAGTCCCCTGAGGATGAAACTGCTCATCTCTGTCTTATGGCCAAGAATGATGATGAATCTAAAGAAAAAGAGGTATATCCTGATCCTAAGAAGCTACTTACATACTCTAAACAAGACCTAATTGATCTTATAATTGAATATGATGAAGACTGGAGGTATGTCACCAAAAGTCTTAATCAATCTGAAAGTGCCTTAAAAGCTTATAAAGATCATTGTTCCTGGATAGAGAATCATAGTACTGATGTTCAAAATAGATTCTTTGAATTATTCGACAAGAACCTCCTACTGAAGGAACTTGTTTAAAAACTCAAACAGGAAAACATTATGCTTGGTATTGAAGTATCTCAATATAAATTAATGAATATTGATCTTAAAGACCCAAGTTCCTCATCAAGCAAATTTATAAAAGAATTTGAGGAACTCAAGAGAAATCTTGAGGAACTCAAGGTTGAAAAAACAAAACTTGAGAAGGAACTTGACGCCAGAAAAAATAGAGATATAAGTCAATATTCTGTACCTAAATGGATTGAAGAAGCTCAAGTTAAAAGAACTGAAGGCTTAGGCTATGTGTATTCTAAGCACAAAGGTAAGAAGAAGAAATATGTTGATTTGCCTAGTAGTAAAATTTGTACTTTCTGTGGTAAAACTGGTCACTACGTGTCTGATTGTACCAAGAAACAAACTGCTCATAAAAGTAATATAAAGCAAATCTGGGTGAAGAAACAAAATGATAGTTCTTCTTCTTCTTCTTCAAAGGAACCCGAGGAAACCAGGGCTCCTCGTACTAACCCTTAAGTTCTTGTGTAGGTTCTAGTGAGGGGGAACAACACATGGTACCTCGACAGTGGTTGTTCCAAGCACATGACGGGAGACAAATCTGAGTTTCTCTCACTAGAAGCCTATGAAGGTGGAACTGTGACTTTTGGACATAATAAGAAAGGTGATATCCTAGCCAAAGGTAAAGTTGGTAAGTCTAGTTCACACTGTATTGATAATGTATTTTTAGTCGAGGGTTTAAAACATAATCTGCTAAGTATTTCACAATTTTGTGATAAGGGAAACACAGTTAAATTTACTACTGAAAATTGTAATATCATCAACAACCACACTGGACTAATTGTTCTTCAAGGGAACAGGAGAGGGAACACTTATACAGTGGATCTCAACACTGTCCCAAGGAACAACTTGACATGTCTTAGTGTGATTGAGGATGATGCCTTAATATGGCACAAAAGATTTGGTCACGCAAGTTTCTCTCACATGAACAAGCTGTACTCAAAGAACTCGGTAATTGGGCTTCCAAGTGTCAAGTTCTCTGTTGAGTAAATATGCAATGCTTGTGTGAGGGGGAAACAAATCAGGTCATCGCTCCAAAGTAAAAACATGATAACAACTAAGCAACCATTAGAACTGATTCATATGGATCTTTATGGCCCAATGAGAATTCAAAGTAGAAGTGGTAAACGATATGTCTTGGTTATTGTAGATGATTATTCAAGATTTACTTGGGTGATTTTCTTAGCTAGTAAGGATGAAACTTTTGATGAGTTTGTAGCCTTTGCTAAGAGAGTCCAGAACTCACGTGGATTTCAAATTGTTCATATTAGGTCTGATCATGGAACTGAATTTGAAAATTACAAGTTTGATAAGTTTTGCAGGGAAACAGGTATGAATCATAACTTTTCTGCCCCACGCACTCCACAGTAAAATGGAGTTGTGGAAAGGAAGAACGGGACCTTGGAGGACATGGCTAGAACCATGTTATTTGCTAGTGGTCTTGCAAGGAACTTCTGGGCAGAAGCCATTAATACTACATGCTATATAATCAATCGTGTAATGCTAAGACCTATTGTTAATAAAACACCATATGAACTGCTTAAAGGAAGAAAACCTAACATATCTCACTTCTGAACATTTGGTTGTAAGTGTTTTGTCCATAATAATGGTAAAAGGAACTTAGGTAAGTTTGATGGGCGAAGTGATGAAGTTGTGTTCCTTGGCTATTCTAATCATAGCAAGGCATACAGAGTATATAATAAGAACTCCATGTGTGTAGAAGAAAGTATTCATGTTATATTTGATGAGGCTAACACACATTTTAATACTCAAGAACTAGATGACAATGATTTTGAAATTGGTCTTTCAAGGAAAGATGATCCAGATGAAGAGCCCAGCAAGCATTCCAAGAGTTCCCATGCCACTCAGGAGGCGGCGCAAGTTGGTAATACAGAAGTTCCTCATCCTGAAGTAGAAGCAGAAGGAACTGAGGTGCATGCTGATAAGAATGCTGAAGAAACTCAAGCATAAGCAGAGAAAACTGAAGTTCCAATAAAAGAGTTTCGGGCAAATCCATGGAAACACCAGAGATCTCATCCTACTGATCTAATCATAAGTGATATTAATAAAGGAACTCAGACAAGAGGTCAGTTAAGAAACTTATGTGCATTCCATGCTTTCCTATCCATTGTTGAACCTAAGAACCATGAAGAAGCTCTTAAAGATGCTGATTGGGTGAGTGCCATGCAAGATGAGTTAAATGAATTCAAAAGGAACAAGGTATGGCATCTTGAACCTCTTCCTAAAAACAAGAAAGTAATTGGACTAAAATGGGTTTTTGGGAACAAACTAGATGAATATGGTACTATTGTAAGGAACAAGGCCAGACTAGTTGTAAAAGGTTATAATCAACTAGAAGGCATAGATTTTGAAGAAACTTTTGCACCTGTAGCAAGGTTAGAAGCTATTCGAATTCTTATTGCTTTTGCATCTTTTATGGGTTTCAAACTATATCAAATGGATGTTAAATGTGCTTTTCTAAATGGTTATTTACAGGAGGAAGTTTATGTTGAACAACCTCCTGGCTTTGAAAATGAACAATTTCCAAATCATGTTTTCAAACTTGACAAATCTCTCTATGGGCTAATGCAAGCACCTAGGGCTTGGTATGAAAGGCTATCAAATTTCCTTTTACGAAATTCTTTTAAAAGATGAAAAGTTGATAAAACGTTGTTTTTGAAAGCTGAAGGAACTGGCCTATTGATCGTGCAAATATATGTTGATGACATTATCTTTGGTGCTACTAATGAGAAACTGTGTAAGTATTTTGCTGACCTTATGAGTGGAGAATTTGAAATGAGTATGATGGGTGAGTTAAACTTCTTTCTTGGTTTGCAAATAAAGTAAACTGAGAGAGGGAACTTAATTCATCAACAAAAATATATTAAGGAACTTATGAAAAAGTATAAATTCGATCAAGTCAAAACTAATCACACTCCAATGGGAGTTGACACTAGACTGGATGAGGATCCACAAGGTATTGCTGTTGATCAGAAAAGGTATAGAGGTATGATCGGTTCTCTTCTCTACTTAACTACTAGTAGACCTGATATTTCTTTTAGTGTAGGTGTGTGTGCAAGATTTCAATCTAATCCTAAAGAATCACACCTTATGGCTGTTAAAAGAATATTTAGATATCTAAAAGGAACAGAGAACATGTGTCTCTTCTATCCAAGAAGTGATACTTTTGACTTGAAAGGATTTACTGATGCTGACTATGCAGGAGATTTAGTAAACAGGAAAAGTACTTCTGGAACAGTCCAGTTCCTTGGTTCTTGTCTTGTTTCATGGGCATCAAAGAAACAGAACACTGTAGCCCTATCTACTGCTGAAGCTGAATATGTTGCTGCTGCAGCATGTTGTTCCCAAGTTCTCTGGATCAAACAACAATTAAGAGACTATGGTATGAGGTATGACTGTGTCCCAATTTATTTTGATAATACTAGTGCCATATGTATTTCTAAAGATCCAGTTCATCATTCCAAAGTCAAGCATATACATATTAGACATCATTTTTTAAAGGATTATGTTGAGAAAGGCTTGATCAAAATTGACTTTTGTGAAACTGAAAATCAAATAGCTGACATTTTGACAAAGCCATTAGCAAGGGACAGATTTGAGAGGATGCGTATGGAACTTGGGATGATTCAACTATCCTAAGAGGAATGCCATCAACCCTCCAAAGGTATGATCCTAAACATCATGTATATATATATATGTCTCATGCACAATTCTTATGTGAATAGCATTACTCCAAGTAGTGCATGTATATTCTTTGTGTGTTAATATGAAATCACATGTATTAGTTGAAGCATGCAATATTATGTAGTCTGATAAAATATAAAGCCCAAGTTGTTTCGTTCAATAGTTCACGTCCAAAACTTATCTAAACACAAAACAAAGCTTTAATTTTATCTTCTATATTATTATTATTCATTAATTCTCTACAGCTAATTCAAAAATTAAAAAATCTGAAAAATATTTATATCCAAATTGGTTGTATTGCATTCGAATATAAAAATTCCTAGAAAATCACAACCGGATGCAAGTAATCTCATTGTTCAATGCACATATAAGTATCGGTCTATAGTTGTCAAATCAACTGCCTCAAGTTAATAAAGTTACTGACTATTAATTAATACTCCCATAAATTTTAACCGTCCACACATTCATCTCCTTTACTTCTACCACTCGTTTCACTGCCAACATTTAACCCCATTACTTAACATGCAAGATCAAAATTCAAACTTCATTTTTTCATCACCACTCTTCACCAAAAATTCGAAAACACCGCAAAAACTTCAATTCTCACCCATGGATATTTCTCCTTCACCAAAACCCTCTCGTTCTGAGCATCAAACTGAAATTTCAAAGAAGAGGAAGCTGGAGGAAATTGAGGAGGAATGGGAAGAGTTGGGCGAACCAATTCCCATGAGTGGCAAATCTCAGGTGCGCACTCGAATCGAGAGTCGTTGCTCGAACTTGATGATGGGAATGGCTGTGAATCTCGAATGTTGTAAGGCAAGTAAGTTCACTCAATTGCTCGAAATTCTTGAATTTCAAGGTTTGTGTGATCTCTTTGGTACTTGTTATCATAATGTTATGTCTTATACGATTATGGATAAATTTGTTGAGACTTTTAAGAATGAAGATGGTGTGATTTCTGCAAAAATTAAAAATAAGAAAATTGAATTTGATGCTGCGGACCTAAGTGAAGCTTTTGGTGTGCCTAATAAGGGGTTTAGTGATTACTTTAAAGGTGCTTATGAAGAAATCATTGAGGGAGAGAAGGTGACAAAGTCTATGGAAGGTATCTGTGTAAATGATATGGTCATTGCTATTGGTGGTAACCCTGATAATATCAAAACTAAGCACAAATCATTTTCTCCTATTCAAAAATTACTCTTTCAACTTGTGTTTCGTTCTGTAATCCCTAGAACTCAGCATCGAGATGAAGCAAATCATCTTGATACTGTGCTCATGTACTGCCTTGAACACAAAATAAAAATCAACCTTCCTGCTCTGTTGATCAAACACTTAACCTACTACATTGAAAATGGCTATAAAATTGGCTATACCAACCTTCTAATGACCCTGTTTGAAAGCTTTGACATTAAGAGAGATAAGGAGGTGCTCCACATGCAAGTCAATCACTTTGTGCAACCCAGTACCTTGCATAGACTTGGCTTGTGTGTGAAAGGTGGTGTGTGTGTGTTTGAGAACGATGAAAGTGAGGAAGAACGAGATGAGGGAAATAAACCTGCTGAAAAAGATGAGGGAAACAGACCTGCTGAGAAGGATGACAGTGAAAAAGGTGAGGAACCAGAAAAGGAGAAAACACCTGAAGTTGTGGGGGAACAGACTGAGGTAGAAGAAATTTCTGTGCCTATGTCCTCTGGAAGAGGAAGGGGACGAGATAGGGGAAGAGGAAATTTAAGAAAGAGTGGGAGAAATACTAGAAAGGCTACTAAAAAGGAGCAGATGCAATCCTACTATGATTTAGATGCAGAAGAGGAGGAAGCCAAGAAGAAGGAACCAGTTGAGGAGCCCCCTGCTCCCAAGGAACAGAAACAAGAACCTTTTGACATGAGCTTTGCTATGACCTTTGGACAAGGAGTTGATGGCTTCAGTTCATCAACACTCTCTGAGGAACTGAAGAACAACAAAGTAGCAGTTCTGAATGTCAACAGCAAGCTAGATGTGGCTCTCACTCGATTTGCTGTCATTGAAGGGATGCTACAGAAACAGTCTGCCACCACTCAAGAACTTATGAAGGGTCTCAATGATGCGTCAATCCAGATTGCTAAGGGTTAGAAGAAGATCATGACCAAGGTTGATGTTGTGCTCAACGGATTTGGTGAACCAGAGGAGGCTCAACGTTTTCAATCCTAATTCCCCTATCCCACTTAATTATTAGCCTAGCCTACCCCAAAACACTTTATAATTATGGATGATGGTCTGTAACTAATTTAACTTGATGGTTTTTGGTTTTTGGATATTTCTTTTGGCTACTGGTACTTATATATTTATAAATTGAACTATTATGGGCTTATATATTTTGGATGATTATATATATATATGCTTCACTTTAATTATGTTTGTGTATGGATTATTATTCATGCTTGGATATATGTGTTGAAAGGGTACAACCAATATACTTTCTATTGGTGCTGTGCTATGGGATATATGTATGTCTTGTGTTTTTGATGAAAGCCAAAAGGGGAAAGAGAAGCAACCCTCTTTGGTAACAGGTTGATGATCAAGTGACTCACATCTGATCTGCTCGAGTTCCTTGAAGTTAAGTTAGTTTCATAACATAAAGCATGTATAAGGGTAAAATTTCAAAACTTTTCTTTGTTTTGTCTCTCTTATATATCCTGTGATTAACTGGTTATTAATGCACTAACACACTATTGATTTTTTTGGTCTTTATTGTTATAAAGAGTTTGCTTGGTTTGGCATTCATCAAAAAGGGGGAATATTGTTGAACCCTAAGTTTTGATGAATGGCATTCCAAACCAAGAAGGCAAACTCTATGTATCTTTATCTAATCGCGTGTGTTTAGTATTGTGATTAAAGGTTCCAGGTTTCAAGAAGTCTTAATGGAGCAAGGACATCCTTAGGAGAAGGAAGGAGTTCTGGTGATTATTGATTCCTTGAAAGCTGTGAAGGAACTCAAGGAAGAAGTTCAATCCAAGAAAGGTTGAGTTCCTTGATAAACAAGACTCGACATTGGTACAGTAGATTTATTGTACAGCTTGGTATTAATATGTGAAATATTTGCTCATAGGATAAAAAGGAAATAATATTAAGTTGGTGATTTAATCTATTAAAGGATTTTTATCCGTTGTTTTATAAAAAGATAAACATCTAGAATTAATTGTAAATATGGTTTAATAAAACAAAATCTTTTTATAAAATATTAAAGATAAAATTTCTGTTAGGATATTTCTTAAAAACTTTATATTATATCTTTCGAAAAAATAAATTTTTTATCTTTGAAAAATATCTTTCGGATTTTAGAAATTGTTTGATGAAAATTATGTTTCCTAAAAATAAGGAATTAGTTTTAACAAGTAAACGTGTGCAAACGGAAATATCTTCATACAGCTAATGGAGTATTTTTAGGAAGCAGTTGAACGGATTAATCTGTTGCATGATGATCGTGTGTGAAGGACTTGCATGTCAAGTTCCACTACATGGCATCACTCCTACAAGATAGGGAGTAATGTGGTAATGGACTTTCTGCTTGGCTTTCACGCGAAATCAATACACTATAAATTACTACCAAATCAGAAAGAAAAATGAAAACAACACTTAGAGCAAAGAAATCAATCAGAGCATTATTTCACATTGTTGCCAAGCTTTTAGGTTTTTCATTGAGTTGTAAAAAGTGCTTCTTTCTGCGTATTGAAGCGAGGGGTTGTGTATGTCAACCGAGGGATTTCAGAGAAATCGAGAGTAAGAAGGTAACCGACAGTGGGGTTTGTTGCGAGGGTTCAAGAAGTTCTTTAGGAACCGAGAACGAGTGTCTTAGATTGTAATAGGTGTTGCATCCTTTATAATTAAGACAAAATCCTGTGTTGCATCAGGTCACAGTTTTTCCTCTCTTGGCGTTTGTCTTGAGAGTTTTTGTGTTTGGAAAACTTCTTGTCACAAGTTTCTTTTGCTTAAGCTCTTTTAATTCTGCGAAAATTACTTAAGTTCCCTACAATACAATTCACCCCCCCCCCTCTTGTATTGTTCAGTCGGTCCAACACTCTGTCAGCTTAGGGATAACTGTTTTGAGATTTTTGTTAGCTGCTTCAACTGCCTCATTGGCTTGTGGCCTGTATGGTTATGACTTGTGGTGCTGAATCTTGTATTTTGTAATCAGATTCGCACATTATGCCTGAAAGTGGCTGCCATTTTCACTAATGATTTCATGAGGGACCTCATAGCGACAGATGATGTTGTTTTCTATGAATTTTACCACGTGCTTAGCATATGACGCTACTTCGACCCACTTTGTGAAGTAATCTATGGCCACAAGTATGAATTCATGACCTCCTTGCCCGGGCGGCGTAATTTTCCCTATTATGTTTATTCCCCATGTAGAGAAAGGCCATGGAGAGACAAACGTGGATAGGAGAGATGGAGGAACATGCTGTGCATTGGAGTACTTTTGGCAGGTGTCGCACGTGCGAACGTATTGCATGCAATCCCTTTCCATGGTGGTCCAGTAATACCCTAACTTGATGATTTTGGAGGCGTGGACCTTACTATTAATGTGGGTGCAACAAACCCCGTCATGGACGTGATCCATGATCGTTTTGCTTACTTGTTGAGTGATGCAAACTAGGTGGAGACCATTGTATTGGCGCTTGTAGAGTTCTCCGCCTTAAAGTAGTACTAAGATGCAAGACACCTCAGAGCCCTTTGTTGCTTTTTGGTTGCACTAGAAGGATATTTGCTAGTTTCTAGGTAGTCCTTGATGTCTTTATACCATGGCTCTTCAGGATCGAGGTTGGGCACCTCATTCGTTTCGTCTAAAGTGCAGACATATGCTGGTTCTTGTCTTCGTTCAATGACTAAGAGCATTTGGGTCACTGAACTCAGAATTCGCACCATGGATGCGAGCTTTGCTAGTGCATTAATTTATTGTCTTCGTGTCGTAGGTAGGTATATTCGACTTCGTCTACCTGGGATGCAATGTTCTCAAGATAGGACTGATACGGAGCAAGGCTTTTACTTCGTACCTTCCATCGTCCTGAAATCTGGTTTAAGGTGAGTGAGGAATCACCATAGACCCGTAATCTCTTAACGTTAGGTGCAACAGCGGCTTGCAGTCCCAGAATACATGCCTCGTACTCTGCAACATTGTTAATGACGTCGAAATTGAGTTTAACGGAAATTGGGGTGTGCTCCTCTTGTGGTGAGATTAGAAGCACTCCAACTCCACATCCCTTTTGATTAGAAGTACCATCAAAGTATAACGACCAACTCTCTTCCTCGCTCATCATAAGCTCTTCGTCTGGAAAGTCAAAGTCCTCAGGAAGGACCTCGTTTGGAGAGTCTGCTAAGAACTCGGAGACAATTCTACCATTGTTGGCTTTTTGAGGCACGAACTTAAGGTCAAATTCGTCGAGCATAACCATCCATCTAGACATGCGTCTGTTGACTGTCGGCCTTTTAAAGAGGTATTTCTGAGGATTCCCTTTGCATACGATGCGTACGGTATGTGTGAGCAAATAATGTTGAAGCTTTCACGATACCCACACTAAAGCCAAGTATAGTTTCTCTAGGGTAGAGTATCATTCCTCGTATGGAAGGAATTTCTTGCTGAGGTAGTAGATAGCACTTTCCTTACCGTCCATTTCTTGAGCGAGCATTGCTCCAGCAATGGTGCTCGTTACTATAAGATAGAGTCGTAATAGATGTCCAGGGTGAGCAGGAGCTAACATAGGAGGATTGGTGAGGTATTCCTTGATCCTGTCGAAAGCTTGTTGGCAACTATCATTCCATTTCTTGGGTGCACCTTTCTTCTATTTCTTGAAGAGGGGTTCACAGACCATTGCGAGCTTGGATATGAACCTCCTAATGTACACTGGAGTCGACCCAAGAACCCTCGGATCTCCTTTTCATTTTGCGGTGGCCTAAGGGACATGATTGCTTTGATTTTTGTTGGATCGATCTCGATGCCTCGAGAGCTGGTGATAAAACCTAGAAGCTTTCCTCAAGTGACTCCGAATGCGAACTTTTGCGGGTTGAGACGCATATTGAATTATCGGAGTCTCTGGAAGAACTTCCTTAGTGCAAGGGTATGTCCTTCGCGGTCCTTTGACTTGACGATCATATCGTCAACATAAGCCTCTACTTCTTTGTGTATCATGTCATGAAGTAGAACAGTGGCAGCTCGTTGGTATGTGGCGCCTGCATTTTTGAGACCAAAAGGCATCACAGTGTAGCAGTATAGCCCCCACGGAGTGGTGAAGGTTTTCTTTTCCATGTCTTCTTTATTTTGACTTGATTATACCCCACATACCCATCCATGAATGAGAGCAAGGCATGATCTGCTGTGTTGCCTACGAGAATGTCTATGTGTGGTAGAGGGAAGTCGTCTTTTGGACATGCTTTGTTTAAGTCACGAAAATCTACACACATATGAACACGTACACCTTTCTTTGGTAATGGAARCAGGTTTTCTATCCATTGAGGGTAATTGACAACCCTAATGAAGCCTGCGTTGTGTTGCTTAATGACTTCCTGCCGAATGTTAAGGGCAACATCCTGTTTCATGCGACGGAGCTTTTGTTTGACTGGCTTATCCCCCTCTATGAGCGAAATTCTGTGTTGTGCGATGTCTGGATCAATCCATGGCATGTCTTCATAAGACCAAGCGAAAACACCCGGAACTCTTTCAGTGTTGCACAAGTAGAGACCGCTAGATGCGTTATGCTTCAAATTCCTCCCCAAGGGAGTGCATTTGCGTGGAGAGAGGGTCAATTACATTGACCAACTCAGTGACAAGTCAGTCAAGGCTAGCGCTTCGGTCATTCAATATCTTATACTCGAGCTCATCGCGCTTCCGAGTGTCAGGGGTTTTTTCAATGAGAGCGTCGAGCACATCGAATACTATCTTAGTGATTCGAGCATCGAATAAGTCCAACTTTMCCATAACCTTGTCGATGAGAGAATTTTCTGTGGCCATTAGTGCAATGATGTTGACTGGCGAAGTGTTGCTTGAGAARTGTGAAATGAACCCTGTGTCTACAAGCTCAACCGTTGGTACCTACCCTGTTTGCACATAGACCAAAAGTCAAGTTCCATGTCGCATCAACCTGTGATGCAATGCATGTCTTAGGGGTGATCATTCCCTTGCCTATTGACTGACTTAAAATGTAAAACGTGCATGAACGTCGGAAATTTGCCTTTCGCCGTTTATTTTAATTTTTCACTTTTTTTTTGTAATTATTTTTTCGTTTTTTTTTTTTTGCTTTTTTTTTTTTTTTTTGAAAAGGCGAAGTTCAAAGGTTCGACATCCGTTTACAATTGTATGACTCAACAAAGACGTAACGCCTAATGATTCTAGTTTACAACCACTTCGACATTACGACACCTAAGGAATGATCACCTTGCTATATGAGGACTGCTACATGACTCAAGAACTTGTTTGTTATGTATGCAAAGCTAGGGTCCTTAGTCTAAAAGCACGTAGCACGTTGTCACGCTAGCATGAACCCTATATGCAAAAGAAAAACAAAAGTCCAACCACCTAGAATCAGTTGCTATGTTATCGAACAGGTTAGTCTGGGTGTCCAAAAGGGTCCCATGACTAGGCTCAGAACAATCCTAAACACATCTAGCCTACTTTAATGATCAAAGGAGGTATAAACCATTACGGCTTTGTAGTGCACATCGCCGCGCATCATGATGGGGATGGGCATCAAGCTTAAGAATCGGTTACATAGGTAGTGCACTAGCGCCAATCTTAAGAGAGCCCCCCCCCCCCCCGGTCTTGTCTCAAGTGTAGAACAAACTTATATGAGACGTGATGCCTAGAAAACGGAAACTCAGTGCCAATGACCTAAGTTCCGTGTAATGCATGATGCCTAAAACACAATGCCGTCTTTAGGACGCTGAAATCGCATAACAATTCGAGTATTGCCCATATATCACTAAAGGTAATAGATTTAGTGAAATCCCCAGTGAAGTCGCTAGAAAACTGTACGGGCACCGGGGCGTCACCGGGCCGGACTGGGTCCGGTCCCTCTGCTCCATGGGATACAATTTAAGGGCGGCTCGGTTTTTTGCTAGAATTGAATTCTTGCTTTTACATATTGTGAGTATGCTTAGAGTTGTGTGTTTATACTCGAAATGAGTAAAGGAAGTCGCCATCGCACGTCTTTTGGGAAGCTGCGGAACTCGTTTTAAGCCTTGCCTATAATTGCATAAAGCAAGGCCGGACTCCATGTCTGGTAGTGCACCAAAGGTCTGGATTAGGGGACAAGGGTAAGGGTGAAGTAGTGCACAACACCCCCCTCCCCCATCTAGCGACCTCTACTCAGTTATTGTGAGTTCATTGTCCGAAAGACAACAACAAACAGTTTTCTGTTTTAAACCCTAAACATGCAATATTACTAGGCGGGTTGTTTAATAGAATACTATGCAAATAGTGTCTCGTTTGTTGTGGCATGTGTTGTTAATTCCGTATTCCAGGAGCCTAATGCTGGTTGTCCATAGTTATCTTATTAGGCGTGAAACACGAAATTTGCAGGTCTTTATTAAAGCATATTATAGTTGTGATACAAGCATGCAAGCACTCATACAAGGAATTTAAACTTCTGCCTTAAGGTTGTTTTTAATTTGAATTGCCAAATCGTTTGTTAATCAATATTACATGCAAATTACATAGAAAGTTAAATTTCTAAACAAGCATGTAAAAGGGCTTTTAAAATTAAGACGTTTGCCTCAAACCTACCTCGTAACACAATGTCGAAGACCAAGGACGCTGCTTCGGACCCTTAGGAACCCTTGTCGAACCTTTAGAACCCTTGAAAACCTTCTAGATCTGTTGCAAAAGAACCTTTGAATGTGTTTGAATGTGTTTGTGAAAGAGAATAAGAGAGTGACAGAGTTAGACGAGTGAGAGAGTGCACGTCCAAAGACCCAAAAATTCGTCAAATGAAGAGGAAAGGCTCCCTATTTATAGGAAAGGGTCGAAATCGGCCAAAACTGGCAATTTTTCGACACAATTACGCCCAAAACTGGGCGCAATTGCGCCCAGTATCAGCTTGGATTTCGGCCGATTTTCCTTGCCTCGAATAGTGTGATTGCAATGATATAATATCGTAATATATATAATTGTATGTGATTTTATACGATTATTATCTAATATTATTGCGATTGCGTCGAATATTATTGCGATATTCGAGATTGCTTTACCTCGAATAGCGAGATTGTATTGAAATAATATCGTAATATAATTGTATAAAATATATACGTGATTTTATACGATTATTGAAGGTTCTAAGATACTCAAGAGGGGGGGTGAATTGAGTATAATCGACTGTGACCAATTTTTCTTTTTACTTTTGATCTAATGATAAGGAACCAGTTGGGCTGGTTCCTTTACGCAGCGGAATGTAAATAAAGCAGTAAAAGAACACACGTATTTAACGAGGTTCACCCAACTCTGGGCTACGTCCTCCTACCCTAAGCTCTTTTATTAATCAACTCTGAAAAACAAAGAACTTGCTCACTCTACTGTTTCCCTACTCCGGGAACCAGCACACCCCACACTCAACTCTGAATGTGCACTCGACTCACACTCGTAAGTCCAACTTTGTGTTTGAACTCACAAACACTACCCAGGCTTTCAACCCCTCTGTTGATAGCCTTACAAGAACAATATTTCTCTCTTATGAATTACTTCTTAGAAAGCTAAGTAAGAGAATGTTGTATGCTCGATGTATGCTCGTGTATGACTCAATGTTTATGAACTAGTGCTTTCAGTGTTTATTTCTCTCAAAGTATATTTCTCTTTTTAATCGATGGAGAGAGTTATAGAATGTTGAAGTATAGATGTATATTTATATTGACTTAACCCTAGTTTCCATAAATCTATTCTTGCCAAACAAGGCAAGATTAGTTTTATGGAAAGTATTTATCTTGTTCGATTTTATCCTAAGATTTTGATCGAACAAGATATATACTCCCAGTTTTAAGGTAATATATATCCATCTATAATTCCAGCTGCAAATAATCTTTCAAAATATCTTTTGGAAATATTTTAGAAAAACCCTTTTCAAAACCGCAGCCAACATTCTATTCAGGAACTAAGCTGGTTCCCCAGCTTGGTTCCTTGAGTGTGTTATGAATTCTGTTCCAAGCTTTGTACCAGAATTCACAACATACTCAAAAACACTTAAGCACTTAGTTCATTTCCATTTAGTCACACTACAGAGCATATTACATGAAAATCCTTAATTTAAACTCTAAATTACAATTCTTCGAATCTTCATGCAATCTTCAAGAACTTGAATCTTTCCTTTAATTACTTCAATCTTTGAGCACAGCTTTCTTCTTCGAATATCTTCGAAAGGATTCACACTTCAAGTCTTGGAATAGATCTATTACTGCACATATAACAGTGTTAACATGCAACAAAAGATATATGACTGTTCTTCAGAATAACAGTCAAGGAAACAGCTCGTACTGGTTCTGCACCAGTGAATGAGCTCTTATGTAATCAGCTGTTCCCTGCAATAAACAAGTTAGTTTCAAAGCATTCTCATTAAACTATTAACTTGTCTAGAGAAACAAGTCTCTAAACTAGCTGGTTCCCAGAACCAACAATATTCATACTTTAATTATCCTGTTTCCTGTAAAGGTTTGTCATCATTCAAAACTTAGGAACTCAACAATTATAGTTGATATTATTGCAATTATGGCTAATATTATTGCATTGCTCGAGATTTTCGGCCTCCTCGGGACGCGTGTCTCGAGGCGAAATTTCCCGAGATGGCCCGCTTTGCTCAGTTTTGCGTTTTTGCTTAAGAAATTCATAAATATTAAACCATAAATCGAAAAATTATGAAAAAAATATGCAAAAAATTCCTAGTAAAATATAGTGTGTTGTGCTAAAATTTCGTGAATTTTGGAATTGTTTTCATAATTTAATTAATTATCGCAAAATTAATTAAATTGTTGAAAATCCCGAAAATTGCAATAAAATGCTTAGAAAAATTCCGAAAAACTCTAGAAAAATGTTTAAAAATAAGTTAAAATTATTTGAAAATTAAACCTTATTTTTGAGGTGTTATATACCAGGTAGAGGTGTCCGGTGCAAGGGAATGTGCATTTTTAAGGGCCTGTCAGGGTCCTAGCTTTCTCGATTTTACTTGTGTGTTGCAAGGGGTGTCTTATCATTGGCCGTTTTGGGTTAGGGACAAATGTATGTATCTACAGCACCCTTGTCGGGGAATAATGCGATATTGAGCATCACCAGTATAAAGATCCTCGCAGACTGTTCGTCGGTAGTACCTTGCATCTCTAAACCCTCCATGGGCACATGCAGAGATGCTCTCTTGTCATTTTGACCTACTCGCAATCTTTAAGCAATAGGCCCTAACCAATCATCCAAACGAGGATCATAGTTCTTTATCTCACTATCGACAGGAACTTACCTCCTGGAGAATGCAAGACCCGTTAGCATGTAAAGTCATAAGGGGACAAGGTTATCTCCCCCCATGGAAAGTGAAAGGTGTTGGTGGTATCCCAGAACAACTCCAACAAACCAATGACCATAATCCTAGTCGTAGGCAGATACGGCTAGTTAAGCATGTTTCCAATGAAATCATCAAAGACACAGTGGTCGAGAATACGCCATACTCTAGGGTGACYCTCGAAGAACATAGACGAACAGATGTCGCCTACCACCTTAGGAGTCCCGTACGAATGAATTACATATTCACCTTGCACAAGGGTCGACAAAGATGGCAAACTAATTCAAGCAAAGAGCATCAAGGCAAACGAAGGTCACATACCCTTCCATTCTTCGATCGATTGGATATGTGATTTTTTGGGAAGCAATGCAATTCTGAATTATCCCAATCGTCAACCCTCCATAAATTGCAAGAGCTGACTATCTTCTTCGCTCTCCGAGTCGACATGCTACAGGCAAAGCAATACAAAGGTTTGGAAGACAAACAGGCAGCATAACGTCTAGAAATTGAAGGTTTCCATGCAAGCAAATGACCCTCTGGGGCTAACAGCTAATCAACACAACCATAGCTAAGGAGAATGCACAATTCTCTTAGTAATCGAGGCAATAGGCAAGAAATGCAACAATTAAAGGGTGGGAAAGAGCACTTCGTCTCCTTAGTGAAACAACATAATTAAAGGAATGCCTAATACCAACTGTCTACATGCAGTAAGGATTCGAAGACAATGTAGGGATTCGCTAATGCACAACAATCCCCGATGAATTAATTAAGTCACCATTAGC